>JAQZBX010012514.1:0-41094 GCA_029593785.1 Cabassous unicinctus
CTATTCATCTTCTAAACAGATGAGCTTCTCACACCTAAAATGAATCCAGAGTAATTGCTTGGATTACTTAGCTGGGGGTGGGGGGGGTGTCAGTTTACCATCAGTTCACTGTGACCATGAAACTCCATTTCTCAAGGGATTTGTACACCATCCCACACTCCAATGGTGTCAACAAACGGCAGAAAAATAACCTACAGCTGACAAAAAGCAAACTTATAAATAATTTAAACTGCCCTTATTCTCTTAACTGAGCAAATTATCTCTATAATGATGTTGGACAGCGGCTATGACTGAATTTGTAAACAGACACATGCTGTGATCATTTGTGCAAAATGAGAAATTACTTCACCTAAAAACACTTTCAACGACCAAAGACATGCAAGCACAACTCCTCCTCAAGGCTAGCACTTGTTTTCCCTAGTACCCATTGCCTACTGTTTCCTATCTGACCCTGAAAGTGGGAAGACCGAACTTGTTCTGGCTTAATAACTTCTCTTCCTCTGTTTTTATTATTATTATTATTATTATTATTATTATTATTATTGATTTCTTCCTACAACCATCTCTGGCAAGATTAGAAGACCAGAATTCAGAGAGGATTAAAGTACATACACTTTTTAGTGCAAATTATTTCATTCCACTGGGCTTTCTTGAAGGGCATTTTAAATCACAGGTATCTTGCTCTGTCTTTATTTATAAACAACCCCCCATTTTACAGAGACAAAGGTGAAAAGGAACTGTGTGTCTTTCAACGAAGTGACAAGGTCTTCAGGTTATCTCACTTTCCGTTTCTTAGAGGAATTCAATCAGCAACTCTGCCAATATACCCCAAATCAAGGCAGCAGTCCTGGGGCTTGGACCCCATCACTTCCTGCCCTAAACCAATCCTTATTCCATAATCCCCAGCTGGTTTGGCTGATGCATGGCCATGAGGGCGGCATCTTCATAGCAACAAAGGCTGCTCTTTATGGAAGATGGGACTGGTCACTGCATTTCATTCCACTGGCAAGGAGCCCTCCTTATCCCGTGCCCCTCTCTCGGGGTCCCTAAGCGCTTTTGCCTTCATTAGACAGCCCCGGGAGGGACTCAGATGTTCCTTGCCTTGCCTTATTTCCTGCCTCTCTTAGCAAGAGGGCTGGCTGGGTAGAGGCCAGATCATGTGGCCCTCCATCTCCCTATCCATAAACATCCACTAGTATCCTGTTGTGACATGACTTACACCCACCATCATTTCTCTGAGGATGCCTCGGCATCCCACATGTAATAAAGCTTGATTTGTCTGCTCAGGGGACCAGGAAGACAATGACACATGGTATGGCTCAGGAGCAAGAAAATTTGATTATTTTTTGCCTACAAATAGCTAAGAAACCATACATGACGAACTTTAATGTATTTGCCTCCACACCCATGCATCATCTATACTCTAGCCTCAAAAGATAGTTTTTAGGCTTGATATTTGGTTCTTTAACTTGTTTCTATAATAGTCCTATTTTTAAAATCCGGCCCCCCCAATCCCTAAGCTTTTTTGCTATCTCCCTGAGAAATAGGATAAAATGAAATTGATTTTCTTTTTTTATCAGCAAGGCTTATAAATTGAAGGCACAAATCCCAGGAAGTCAGCCACATAAAATTCATCTTAATGTTGCTAATTGGACAAAAAAATGCCCTTTTGCTTGCTACAGTTTTGAAAAACAACTAAATCCTACCTGTTTCAATCACACTTTCCTATCTTTTTCTCCTGGCCCCAGTAGAACAGAAAATATATTCACTTAGCTCCTCAAAACAAAACAAAACAAAACCCAGCTTCTCACTTGTGGGAAAATGATGTGACTATTTCTGGCCCCAAACTCTTTCTCTTTTTTTGCCTGTTTTCACTTACAAAGATGTCCTCTTCCTATTTGCTTTTATGTACTAACATATTTCCTTCTCTTATCCTTTGATATTACCTACATAACTTCTAATTTCTGGTCTCAGATATCTGTCAACATTTCATCTTATCCAAGACCAGAGGAAAAAATAAAAATTATAAATCTAATAATGGTAATATTTTAAAGCATAAATGTCTGTCCTTTCAACACCCTGTGCATATCTAACTCAGTTCTCTGGCATATCTATTGGTTTAAACCAATCACCAGGTTCTCATCTTCTAACATGCAAGGACACAGAAAGGATGAAAGACAAAGAGGCCAGATGCCTAATAACATATTCATGAAGGTTCTCCTTTGCATGGTCGCATGAAGCCTACAGTTAGGCTCAACATGTGAAATTTCCAAACAATTTGAATCCTGACACCTGAAGAAAACACAACTCATATTTATTTGTTATTGAGTATGATTACACTCTTTCAAAGAGGTTCACCCTGGGGAGCACAAACCAAAGAATTACAATTAAAACACTAAGATGATTTTTGTATTTCTAGTTCCCTCCTCCTCCTTACCCACCATCACTGAAGAAACAAAGAAAGACTAGAATTTTGTTACAAGGAAAAACAAGCTGGCCATTTAAAGTCACAACAAGCTGTGTAGGTTAAACATTTTAAAGACAAATTTAAGCAGAAGATCAAAAGGGGCAAGACATGAAGAAGCACAGTTGTACCAATCAGCCAGATTTTCTCTTTATTCATGATTACCAGGAGATAGGGTACGTCCGTATCCCTAGTGCCTTCCTCCAGGGGACAATGGAAAGCCTTTGGATCAAAGGACATTGAATGGGACCTCATTGTGCTTGTGTACACATAACACTTTCAAAGGGACTCTAGCCTAGACTGTTGGATTGTGGTTGAGTCTGTTTGAAATGAAGGACTTATAAATTATATATTGTAAAATATATAAGAAGATGGATAAAAAATAAAATTATCAATTCAGCTGATAAAGTAGTACATCAAACCTCAAAAGAAAGTTAGAAATTGAAAATATAGTTTCCTCTTTTAAAGAAAAGAACAAAATTCCAATACTCTATAACATCAGCAAAGAATAACACCAAAGTAAAACCAAAACTAGTACCTAGCTCAGTGGTTTTACCACAGTGTCCTGGAGTGCTCTGGAGCATGGTGGAGGATACTCAGGAGTCCCTAGAGGGGGTTGGGGGTCAAGAGGGAAACTCATGGAGAGAAGGATCACTTCCATGGGTTTTATGGAGCAAGTTCTCCATAAATACTGTTGCAAGAATGATTCCAGTGCTTTAAAAAATGGTGCAGCCATTGTGGAGAATAGTTTGGTGGTTCCTCAGGAAGCTAACTATAGAACTACCATATGATCCATTGATCCCACTTCTGGGTATATACCCAGAAGAATTGAAAGCAGGGACATGAACAGATATATGCACACCAATGTTCATAGCAGCATTATTCACTATTGCCAAAAGTTGGAAGCAATGCAAGTGTCCATCAACAGATGAATGGATAAGCAAATTGTGGTATATACATACAATGGAATATTATTCAGCTGTATGAAGGAATGGAGTATTAACACACAGGACAACATGGATGAATCTTGAAGACCTTATGCTGAGTGAAGTAAGCCAGTCACTGAAGGACAAATATTACATGACCTCACTGATACGAATAAAGCAAATTAAGCAGACTCACAGAGCTAGAGTCTGGGAGATAGGTTAATAGGAGACAGAAAGGGAGAAGAGGGTGGTCAGCTGATGCTCAATATGGGCAAAATCTATTATAACGTCAAAGGGGGTGGTTGGGCAGTGGATGGGGATGATAGTAGTGCAGTGATGTGATTGGGTTTGAGGGCGCAGGAATGTGAGGGGGAATAGGGGGGACTTGGGTTGTACTATCAATGGAAATGGGAAGAAGATTGGAGGAAGGAGCAGGTGAACTCAGGGGATTTGCAGGTCTGGTTAAAACTATAATGGTGGGAATGTTCTTTTGGCAAATATGGCAGGGGAGGGTTACTGGTGCAGAGCATCAGGGGTTGGATGATAGGGCGCACCTGGAGCATGCTTCTATGGAATATGAAAGTGTTCATCTTGTCATAGTGCGTTATCTTGGTCTTGGTGGGTGGACATACATACAATAAACAAGAAAATATTAAACTCCCATCCTGGGGAGTCCTGCTATGTTCTCATTTAGAGGGGCAAGAATCTCTCAAAAACATGGATAGTGCCTAATAAAAGAAAACACACCAATATGTCAAGCCCTCAATATTACTGCATGTAACTATGAACATTATTCTTCAAAAACTGAAACTTAGCAGTTATCATAGGTTCTGAGGGGGAGGGGGAAGGAAGAATAGAATAGATGAAATATAGGGCATTTTCAGGGCATTGGAATTGTTCAGCATGATCCTGCAATGACAGATACAGGTCATTTTAAATTTTGTCAAAACCTATAAAAGTGTACAAGCAAAATGTAAACCATAATGTAAACCACTGACCATGGTTAGTAGCAATGCTTCAATATTTGCGCATCAATTGTAACAAATAAATGTACCATACACATGTAAAATGTTATTAATAGGGGAGAGCAGGAGGGGGGAAGGGTTTGGGTATATAGAAATCCCCTATATTTTCTATGTGACTTTTCTGTAACCTAAAGCTTCTTTGAAAATAGAGCGGGAAAAATAAGGCACTGGGAGAATATACAGAAGAAATTGTCACTGTACATAAAAGATAACAGATCTTACAGTGATGAAAGACAATGAAAAATTTTTTATTTTATTTTTTTGAATTTTATTTACTTTTAATTATTATTATTATTTTATTTTATTATCATTTTTATTTGGGGTTTTTTTTGGCTTTGTTTTTGAGGAGGTTTTGGATCGCAGAAGGGTCCCAACTTGGCAGAGGAGGATCATTAGTGCAGGATGTCAGTGATGGGGGTATGTGTAGGGAATGATGCACCTGGGGCATGCCTCTAGGGCATATGAATATGTTCAAGGGGTCCTGGGGCATTATATCAGTAATTGGAGTCCCACCCAATAACCAAAAGTATACTGAATTCCCATCCTGGCAAGTCCTGGTACATTCTCTAATAGAACAGCAAGAATCCCCTGAATACATGGGCAGTGCCAAGCGAAGAGGGACAGATCATTATGCCAGGCTCTTGATATTGATGGTTGTACTTACGAACATTTTCTTGTGAAATTTAATCTTAGCCTAGTATTATATATTGCCTAAGAGTTAGCTCCTGAAAGCCTCCTAGTTGCTCAAATATGGCCTCTCTCAAAGCCAAATTCAGCATATACATGTACTACCTTCCCCTCAGTGTGGGACATGACTCCCAGGGATAAGCTTCCCTGGCACTGAGAGATTATTACCAAGCACTGACTAGTGATGAACCTGGAAAAAGATCTTGACCAAAAGGGGGCAATACTAAATATAAGTGAGTTTTTACGGCTAAGAAACTTCAAAGTGAGTTGGGAGGTTATTCCATAGGTTATATTTATGCATGTCTCAGCAGGATATCATTGACTGCCACAGTAACCAGTGCCTCAAACTGTGAAGCTCCTGAGGGCTCTAGAGACATCTAGACATTATAAGCAGATAGGACAATCTCAGGAATTCAGCACCCTGTCAGTGGGCCTTACTTTGGAATATATGCTATGTATCCCAATGTAACAGAGTTAGATTCATTTATAATTTCCCTACACATGGCTCTTCTGTCCCTCTTATTTGAACCTATAATTAGAACTATACTTGTTAAATATATGTCCCAGAGACAAATCTTCAATCTGTTCATGTGCCAGTTAAGCCCTGAAACTCAGCAGAGTTGCAACACCTACATACCAGTTCACTGGACTCACCCAGGACAACGAACAAAAGGATAATGATGGACAATGCTCATCCCAGGAAGCAGAGAGTGTCTGCAACTGCAAGCAAGACAGTTCCATCCATCTGCCCCATGGGATCTAAGCCCTCTCTCAATCGAAGACAGAGGTGGGCATTGCCATTCCCAAATCCTCAAGATTGAGGAATGGAAAAACATAAGGTTGGAAAGCAACTATGGACTAAAGTAGACTTATGATTATTCTAGCAATGGAAGAACTTGTATCATTGATATAAAAGCAGTGGCCACCAGAGGTTCTGAGGGGAAGGAGAGGGAAGAATATGTGCAACCTGGGGGTATTTTGGGGACATTGGAATTGTCCTGCATGACAATGCAACAACGGATACAGCCCATTACACATTTGTCAAAATTTATAAAATTGTGTGGGGCAAAGTATAAACTATAGTCTTGGCTAGTACAATGCTTCAATATGTGTTCATCAGTTGTAACAAGTATACCACACTAATGAAAGATGTTTATGTGGGAAAGTGTGAAAGGGTGAGGGAGTTTGGTATATGGGAGTCTCCTATATTTGTAATGTAACATTTATATAATCTAAAGCTTCTTTTAAAATAAAAAAAATTTAAAAATAAAAAGTTCAAAAAAATTAGTTTGAAGATGACTGATACATATAACTCCTCTGAATTAAGAAAATTATAGAAAAGTTGTTCCCTGAGAAATAGGAATTTATGCCATTTTAAAAAGATTTTTAGATGTTGTTGCAACACTATTGATAATGCTAGAAATTGGAAACTCCTTAAATATCCAATAAAATATTAGTATACACTCAGTATAGAGTTTTAGGCTGCTTTAATAATGATATTATAGTTTTAAGTGTTTTAACATGGAAAACTCTACAATAAACTGTGAAGGGTTTTAAATAGATAAGAAAAGATTAAGTATGGTATAATCCTATTTTATAATGTTTATGTATTTATCATATACAGTAACTTATATACATCATACATATATACATAAACAAATGAACATGCATGTGTCCACTGGTCTCCTGCATACTCTTCCTCTCTCTCCCTCTTGAGAGTCATCAGAAAATCTTAATAAAACCAGTCTGTCAAGGCAAGACAAAGGAAAGGGACAGAACTGAACAACTGAAGCTAGAACCCCTTCAGCAGGCAGGAGGATGGAAAAAGACCAAAAACACACGTAAGGTAATATAATTTTTGTCTCCTTGCACAAGCAATTGTTTTTAATATCTTTAGGATGAATTGAGGGCATGGATTTTGGAATCAAAAAGACTCAGATGCATCCTTCCTTTTCCATTTCCATTTCCATTTCCCATGCGTCTGACCTCTTCCATTAACCTTTTCCTACGTCTTCCATTACTCTCTGAAGATAATTCCACTTCTCTGGTATCATCAATTGAGTTAATGTATATGGAAGTGCCCACCACAGCACCTGGCACCTGGTTTGCCCTCAATAAATATCCCTTTCTTCCTTTCTTTACTGTAGATTGTGTCTAAAAACATGTTAATGATCCTAAATAATAATGAATCCAGGCCATAAGAATTAGCGTATTTCTGGACACTCCTCAAAAGTGGTAGAGCTGAATAGCAAAGTGAGGTTTGATGCCTTCCCAAGGAACAAACATTTGAAAATGAGAACAAGATGTTGTAAAAATCCAAAGCACAGCCAGTTTGTAGTCATTATTCCCTGGACCTGGCTCCTGTGTCGAGGTTAAACAGAAGGGTGCTGTCTGTTGGCAGGTGTCACTTTCCAACACTTTTCCAGGTGATCCCGGCCCACTGAAATCCCCACCTGTGTGCCTCTGAACACCGCACAAGCTCTCAGCAGACGAGGCACAATGGCAGACTGCTGGCAGCGCCGGCTGCAGGCTCTCTGTGTTGGGAGCCAGGGCTCTCTCCCAGGCTCACTGGTGAAAAGTGGCTAGAACTGCCATCCTGTGCTTCCCCCAGATCAGAACCAAATGCAAGGTATTTCTGGCATTCATTCACCCCTTTATTACACTAACACAGAAAATGAACTCATAATTAAGTGTGCTTTTCTTTAATGTTGTTTTTTCCTCAGGCCCCTAACAGAGAAAATTTGCAGACTCAAGAGAAAAATCTATATTGATTTCAAGGGAATATCTTAGGGCAATAATATCTTCAATTAAAAGGAAAAAAGCTCATAACGAAATGTCTTCCCACAAACAGTTAGTGGTTCTGCCACTTACTAGACACATGGCTTTGGGCAAGTCACTAAACCTTTCTGTGCTTTCTCGTCCCTATTTGCAAAATGGTGGTAATTGATAGTAAGTACTCAAGGGTTGTTAGTGAGTATTAAAGAGTCAAATTTAGAAAGCACTTAGAAAAGTGCATGGCACAGAGTAAGCATTAAAGTGTTTGATAAATAGTCATACAAACATACATATCAACATGCACACCATTGGGCCCAAAGAATAGATTAGAGTGAAGAGAAGGAAGGTAATATTCAATGAGATCTACTCTGTGTTAGGTGATTCTACATATTATTTCATTTGCCTCTATGACCACCTCATAAATGGGTATTACTGATACAATTTTACAGAAAACAGATACTTAAATAGAATCAATGACTTGCTTATACAACTAGTAAATGACAGAGCTGGGATTCGAACAGAGGTCTCTCTGAGTCCCAATCTATGTTCTTTTTACCATACCATGCACATAATATTAATAATGGTAATAATAGTTACCACTTAATTAAATCTAAATGCTACATCTCTTCTTTCATTTAATTCTTAGAAGAATCCTTTGTGAGAGGTACGCAGGACCAGTCCCCGGTGTTCCCATAGTGCATCCAAATCAATCTTCCATCTCTGGTGGCAGCAACAGGGGATGTGCAACAGAAGGTCATGTTCCTCACTCCTGACTGAAGCAGTTGTAAACTTAGCTACCAACAGGGCACACTAAGTATTCATTCACAGAAAACAGTAAATGCTGGAAAACTATACAAGAAATACAACCCATCAACCCAAACAGGAAAGGAAGTAGTGGTATCAGGATGAAAGCAGCCACATATATTAGTCTCTGTAATATACGTAATATAGCTTTATTACTAATGCAGTAATATTAATTTTCTTCCTCCATTCATAGTAATGGAGTAATAATTTCACTCCCTTAGTAATATATTTTTGAGAACATACCTCCACTTCACTAAAGAAAAAGTAGATGTTAACATCTGATGAAATAAAATAAGTATAAATAGAAGTTCTGAAGTTTTTCCAACCTTCTACTTTGGCAATCACTAATTCAGAGCATAGCAAAGGGAGGAAGGGAGAGATACATTAGAGGAAAGAAGAGGGAGAAATGGAGGAAAGTGGGGTAGAGAGGACAGAGGCAAGAGATGGAAGGAGGAGGAAGAGAAGTGGAGCAGGGAAGCTAAATGGGAAAGAGAATGAAAGATGAGAGGAAGAGAGGAGGGCAAAAGAAAAGAGGCAAGGTGAGAGGCAAGAGAGGGAGAAGGGGGAAAGAAGTAATGTTTATTGAGGCCCCGTTTCTCAAAAACTCTTTATAGTAGGAAGACATACAGAACTCCTCCAGTTGAATAATGCTCATCTCTACCCTGTTTCTCAAATTGCATTTGTGAAGAGGATCCCTATTTTTATAAAATCCCTTTCTAAATCTTTCATATCTGATTTTTGAATGGTGAGGAGACCCAGGCAAAGCTCCAGAGGTCCAGTATGCCTGGTGCAGGATTCTAAATGTGCTCAGACCCTAAATCCTTTGTGGAATCCCTGTGGAAATGGCTGTCATGGACTCCATTTCTGCCTGGGACAACTGCTGGCAGACATTGCTGAGCCCAAGTTCCAGGCACCACGGCTCTGAATACAGACCTTTCAAGTGCTGTACTCATTTGATTATGGACTACCACCTCCCTATAACAACCCACCAAGAATATCAGTCATCTCTTCCTCACAGAAAAGCTCCTCTTTGCTGTTTCTCCTGTAATGACAGCCTCCTCACCCCACACTCAGCCCTCTAAGCTCAGGAGGCCTGTTAGACAGTACAGATTGATAGACTGATAACAAGTGTGTCTTTCAGCAGAAGATTCCACCCATGAGCATTACAGATGGCAAGATAACTTGCAGTAATTTTGTCACCAAAGAACACTGGGCCCAGGCATCCAGGCCATATTCAGCAGAGAATCATTTCCAGTAGAACCCACAGAGGAGATTTTTCACAGCCATAAGCTTTGACTTGATCATTATCAGAGTTTTCCATCACTGCCTATTTAAGAAAATATTAAAAGCACACCACACAGACTGTGCTACTTTACTATTTCAATTCCCCAGCTCAGCTGTGTGCATTGAAATGAAGTCTAGGGGAAGCATGTTGGCGAATTCTGCTATCTGCTTCCTCAGGTGTACAAAAACTTCTTTCCTGTGGACTAATTTTCCTCCTCAGATAGTGACAGTGAGAAGAGGAGATGGATAAAGTGGTATCTGCTGACTTTAGAAGGGGTGGGGAGAGTCATGTAATTGGGCTATAGAATGGATTATCCACTCGGGTCATTGTACTGGAGGCTGAACACTCTTCTTGCCAGAAGAAAAACGGTGTGATGAAAAGAACCATTTTGAAACCCACCTGATTTTAAATACTGGCTTTGGCACAAACACACTAGCTGTGCGATTTTGAGCAAGTTACTTAGCTTCTCTAAACTTTGGCTTCTTTGTCATTAAAATGGGGGAAAAATGCCTACCTTGAAATGTGGTGAGGATTAAATAAGATCATGTAGGTGTAGCAGACAAATTTACTAAAATTACTTTTAAATTGCATTGTTCTCCCTTTATTTCTGTCTTCCTCATTTCAAGCATGTAGGCAAATTCTATCATTCCTTGCCTCAGGGATTTGAGCTGGTCAAAAAGTAAAGGTAGCCAGATATCAAAAGCTCTTCTTGTCTTATGTAAATACTAAAACCCATTGAAAAAAGAATGCTCAGCAATAATTAGAAAATGTGATTTTGATAAATACAATTTATAATAGCAACTGAAGACACTAAATACCTAAGCAAGTACACACATGGACAGGCAGAGATACAGATAGGAAGGCTCAACTTTATAATGTTATAAAGATGTCAGTTCTCCCCCAAACTTAAAATTTTAATCTAATTCAATAAAGATTTTGGAAATTCCAAGCCAATTATATAATAGCCAAGAATGGCCGTGACATTCCTGAAGAACAGGGTACAGGGAAATGGGAAGGTGAGAGAAGGCTTATTATAAAGGCATAACTAGAGACAGCATGGTACTGACATAAAGACAGACAAACAGACTAATGGCACAAAACAGAGAAACCAGAAATGAATGAATACATGAAAACTTGGGATGCATATATGGAAACTTGATAGATGACAGAGATGCTATTGCCAATCATTGGGAAGAGTTTGGACTTTTCAAGAAATAGTGCTGAGAAAACTAATTGCCATATTCAAAAACTAAATGGAATAGGACTCCTCCTCCATGCCATACATAGGAATCAATTTCAGGTTAATTAAGACATATGCTTTTTCTTTAAAAGTAACATTTAAAACCTTTCAAAGATATAGGAGACTATCATTGTGAAGTTGGGGTAGGGAGTAAGTTTTTTAATAAGATACAAAATATAAGCCATAAGGAATGGTTTGATAAATTTGACTTCCTAAAATAGTTTTTAATTGTATTAAAAGACAACATTTTGAAAAGTGAAAATATAAGCCACAAACTAGGAGAACATACAACACATATAACTGGCACAGGATTAAAGAAAACAATACAAGAACTCCTATAAGTAAATTAATAAGAGAAAAACAACCCAAAAGCAAAATGGGTGAAAGACATGGACAGAGATTTCACAAAATGGAAGGAGGGAGGGAAAGGAGGGAAAGGAGGGAAAGGAGGGAAAGGAGGGAAAGGAGGGAAAGGAGGGAAAGGAGGGAAAGGAGGGAAAGGAGGGAAAGGAGGGAAAGGAAGGAAAGGAAGGAAAGGAAGGAAGAGCTGCTCAACCTCATCTTAAGACTCTCAAATATTGCCATATTGCTCTTGCAACAAGACAACCAGCAAATTGGCCAACTATTTAACATTTTGCTAAAACAAAGTGCAGGTGAAAATACAGAACAACTGGACTTTTTATATTCTACCTGTATTGAAAATAATTGTATTCTGTTTTGGAAAATAATTTTGCACTATCTAGCAAAAGTTAGAAATTGTACATGATTTGACTGAGCAATGTCATTCTTAAATAAATATGTACATTTGGGCACCCCTTCTACACAGATACCAGGATATAAAAGAAATATTGAGCAGCATTAATAGTCCCAAACTATTATTGATAAACACACAGAAACCTCACTTCTAGCAGTGAAGGTGGAGGTGCAGCTAGACAGCCCTTTAAGGAAGAAGACTCCAATGGAATTGGTAATGCTCAATTTCTTAGTTTCATGGGTTTTTAATATATTTTTCTTTATATATCTTAAATGCTACATATATTCTTTTGTATGCATAAAATATTTCAAAATAATTTTGGTGGACTTGTGTGATCCAATGAAGGCAATTAAACGTTAGGAGAGGTTTGTGGAGAGTTATTATAAAAGAATTCTTCATATTCTGAGGGAGCTACCCAAAGTCACCTGTCAGTCTCTACTCCTGGAAGATGTGATAAAATATAAAGCCTGGGACTACTGTAGTCATTCTACCCTCATGCAAAAAACGATCTTAGGATGAACCTGATACCACAATCAACAGAGGAAGAATGAAACTGGGACCTTGATGACACTGTTGAATGGCTGAATCAAACCAATCCTGAAGCTCACCTTACTTGTGAACCATTCAGATATATGTCAATAAATCCCCTTTTCATTTAAAATACACAAATACTGGATGGGAGTAATTTTCTTAAATACTAAGAGAACAATTAATTAAAAAGAAAAAGAAAACAGGAGACCCTGATGCTAAGATTTACTCAAGAGAAGAAATAGACTTTGGGGGTAGAAAGAGAGTCCAGAGGGACAAAAAAGATTTGCATCCCCATTCCCAGCAGTGGGAGACTTAAGTAGTACCCCTGAAGCATTCTGCATTAGACTTCAGGAGAAATCCTAGGCCTTGTCTGAGGAAAGGGGCAACTGGTCAAGTGTGGACAAATAAGCAATGACCAGAACTGTGGCACAACACTAGCAGGTAGAGCCAGAGGCCCAGAAAAGTTAAGCTTCTTGCTAACCAGGAGAGATGGATTTTTAAAAATTAGAATTTAATATTTCACAAACTAAAATGTGCTATTTCTTACATACCTGATTTTATAGATCATGATTCAAGTCTACATAGGTAAAACATCAACATATGATTTCCCCAGCTAGGTTTTGGAATGTACTAGTCTCCCTTAAAGAAAGGTTCCATATCCGTATACGTTCAGGAAATATTATATTCTGTAATCTGTTCTTATTGATTCACCATGTACCTTAGCATATTAAAAGATCTGAGAAGTCCTGTGAAGAAGCTTTCCTTAAATGGATTGAGCAATGAACATTTCTAAAGGAACATCCATCATGAGCCAAGAAACTGGAAATGCACTCAAATACTTTGGAAATCGCAGTCTCAGTACAGCATAGGAGGTCAGCTCCTCTAGCTACCAAGTATGCCATTTCATTATTCTATCACTCAGTATGCAAAGCAGAACTCTGGGCTCCATTTATTGTGGTTTCAGGGAGTGACATTTTCCCATCGCCTTGTAAAGCAGTGGACTTCCAACAGGTTGAATTCACCACAAGATGAAGTTCGACATTCCCCGAATTTTAGTGTTTCTGCTGTCACAGTAACAAACTGTTGGAGAAAAGCCTATATCAGTAACTGGTAAATCACAAGAGTTTGTCAGGAAAAGGACAGGAGAGCACCCCAGAAAAGTATCCCTTCTTCCCTCACCACCACCCGCTTAAACCTATGCTTACATTTACTGTTTCGCTCAGAAATTAGAAATCAGAGAGGACCAAAGCCAGCATTTTAAAAATATTGTAAGAATAATATCAGAAGTTAATAAATTCAAAATATAGAACTACTGACAATACTTTATTGATTGAAATACCAATAATATTTATTATTTATATTCATGTTCCACTCAAGGTTCTAGAATTGCTTACTTGTGGATGCCTGGTGTGGAATGATGAATGATGGGAGAGGAGGGTAATCAAAGATACAGTTGAGTCAAGCAAAATACCTAAATTATTGGAGGTTGGGGGTAGAGGTTGGGACAAACTCATGAAAGACCACTCCAGGCTTGCTTCAGGCCACTTGTTAAAACAGTTACAGCAATTGATTTCAAAGGTGGCTCCTCTAATTTCACTTCACACATGGTGCGATAATACATCATTCCACCAAGAGTACACCAAAATGTTTTACATATCTTGTTATTTAGATTCTAATTTTTCCTATTGTAAGTAAAACTCTAAATAAAGTTTTGCCTAAAGTTTAGTTTTTTCTTATTTTAGGGTAAAGTCCCAAAAAGATTAGTAGATTAATGAATATCAGTACCTGAAGACTCTCAATACATATTGCCATATTACTTTCTAGATAGACATACAATGTAATACCAGGAATGTGTAAAAAGATCTGTCTTAATTTTCTATTTAAGTATCAAAATTTTTGTGTAACCTTTACCAATTTGACAAATTGAAAAACAGTGTCTCATTTTAGTTTCATTTTCATCTCTTTGATTACTAGGAAGGTTACACCTTTTCCCTTAAGTTTATTTACCATATTTATTTTCTCTTTTGTGAATTGTGAGCTCTTCCTCTTAGCTACATTATCTATACATGTTTTGGAGGATTTCTGCAAGGTATATGTAAAAGTGAAGGATATTAACTTTTTGTCCAATATTTATTTTAAATATTTTTCTGGTTTATGTTTTAATTTTTATGATAAATATTATCGGATTTTTTTCCGAATTTTTTCTTTGCTTTTAAAATTTCAAAATCCTTCTCTATTGAGAGATCAAGTAAATATTCACTATATTTCCTTAGAGTTTTTTTAAGGATTTTTTTCCATTTAAATTCTAATTCGTGTAAACTTTTATTTTTGTTTATAAGGTAAAAATACTTTTTTCTCCAAATATCTAATTTCCTCAGCATTCTTTTCTTTACAATAACTTCTTTATCAAATAAATGGAATTATTCTATAAACCAGAGTGTGTTTCTTTTATAGTGGAAAAAAAATGCTATAATTTTTTTAAGTTTATAAATTCCATAAGCACCTTGTCACTCAAAGGGCTGTGAAGTGAACCTATTGAACACTTTTATAAATGGTCACTCCCCCCAACACATATCCGTTTTATCTGTTATGCAAATACTTTCCATCCATAAAGTTGACTTAAGCAAATGGATACCGCTGGTGTTCCATTTTACATAGGCCCTTCTCTATTATTCTTCCTCTAGCTGCGTGGCACCAAACTAGTGTGGATGCTGTGAGCCCATCCCTCTCTGCTCACAATCCCTAGATCACAAAGAGTGGGTCTATTCCAAGGGCATTTGTGGCATGGCTGGAATGCTGCAGAACTCTCAAGTTTAAGAAGACAACAACTGACAATGGAGATGAAGGAAATAGTAGAATGGGCACACTGTGCTGCCCCAATGAGGGGAAAAAAAAAATATTTTTCACAGCTGGTGCCCAGAAAGTGAGTCTGAGGTGGTACAAATTCAGATGTAATGAAAGGACACTAGACTACACATAAGAAAGCCCGAGGTTCCCATCCTGATTCTGCCTCTAATGGCATTGGACAAATCCATGAACTTTGTAGGACCTTGTGTTAGCAGTTTCTCAGCTGCTAAAACAAATACCATACAATGGGTTGGCTTAAACAAAAGTATTTATTGGATCACAGTTTTGAGGCTAGGAGAAGTCCAAAATCGAGGAGTCAGCGAAGTGATGCTTTTTCCCTCCGAAGACTGTGGTGTTCTGGGGCTGGCTGCCAGCAATTCTTGGGGTTCCTGGGCTTTTCCATCACATGGTAATATACATGGTGGCATCTTCTCCTTTCTCTTCCTGGTCCCATTGACTTCCAGCTTCTGGCTGCTCCCCGAGCTTCTTCTCTGTCTGAATTTCATTCTGCTTATAAAGGGCTCCAGTAATCCGGATTGAAGCCCAACCCGATGCAATCAGGCCACACCTTAACTCAAGTAGCATCTTCAAGAGATCTTATTTACAGGACCAGGGGTTGGCACCTGAACATGCCTTTTGTGGGGGACCTGGTTCAATTCCCAACAGTCTCTCAAATGCAAAATAAAGGGGCTCAAATATTTAGAGACTGCAGTTTGGACGTTCACAGGCCAACTGTGCAGATATATTTAGTGTGGCTTGCATGATGCTTTAATTCTTTCAAATGTATTAGGGCATTGCACTGCTTTCACTCAATTATGTTACCTACTTGGCTTCAAAAGCAGTCTGCTCTATTTTTCCCCTGGAACTTTCCTTATCTCACCTATTATACTATGTATGCACATGTTTTGTTTGATTTTGTTTCGGTCTATTTCACCCCATTAGAATTCAAGATCACTGAAGACAGACATTTTTGTACGTTTTGTTTGGTGAATGGAGTATCACAGACTGTCCAGAACAGTCTGCATGTAGTGGGCACTCAATAAATAATTAGATCTAATGAATAAATTTTCTCACGTGTGCGCTCTCCTAGAAAAAAATTTGTCTAATTCCAAAAAGTAATGTTGGTGAAGTGGCATTTCAAAATGAAGAAACGGTCTTCTCTAACTTCTATTATTACAGCAAACCACTTTATACCCAACTCCACAGTCTGCAAAATTCTCAGCAATGAAGTGGCTGGCCAGATATATGAGGGTTGGGGAGCCTTTTATGTGATAAGCAGATGAGTCCTTTATTAAAGGAAGCCCACAAAGACATGAGTATAAAAAGGAGGGAGATTTCTATTCCATGGCCATCAAGTAAGGGATCAATATGAGGATCAATTCATAAAACAAACAAGGCAGCCAGTCCCAGAAAGCAGACTTGGTGATGCTCATATGAAATAGGTCAAAGTTACACAGTATCATCCATGTTCTTTGAGTCCATCATCCCCAGGGGCCATCTTCAGGTCTGTTTGCTGAATTTAAACATGCTGACAATAAGATCTTTTGTTTCTCAAGAGTAATACATTCTCTTTCAAAGACTAGGAAAGGTCAAACTCTTCCCAAACCAGACCTGCTTACAACAGCTTTCGGATAAATCTCTTTCAAGTGTGGACTGAATCAGGACAGGTTCCCCATTCAAAGGTGACCACTCTCACTAAGGAAGGATGTGCTTCTCCTGCACCTGGTACTCCCAGGCCATTCCCAGCCTTTTCTCCCTCTCCCCACCTTTCAGCAATGGAGAGGCTGGCTCAAGCCTGGTCTCAGCCTCATAGATCTCACAGACCAATAAAATCTGGAAATAAATGAATAGAGAGAGATGGGAAGAATCATTTCTAAGGTTGCCAGCTTTTTATCTTGTCAAGTAAAGACACTATTTCAAAACAACCTTTCCAACAGGATATTTTGATGCACTCACAGAAAGTAATAGGTGCACGTTGGGGATTGAATCCCGTCCCCCTTAAAGACATATTCAAGTCCTAGCCCTAGGTCTTGTGGGTGTGAGTCCATTTGTAAACACAATATTCAAAGATCCTGTTAAGACAAGGCCAAACTGAAGCAGCATGGGCCTTAATCCAATATGACTGGAACACTTCGAGGCAGGGGAAATTTGGGCATGGAAACAGAAACCAAAGGAGGAGTCAGAAAGAGACAGTTCACCATGTGACAGAAGTAGAGATTGACCGCCAAAAAGGCACCAGCAGAAAGCTACACACTTTGGAGAAGACATGCCCTGCTGATACCTTGATTTTGGACTTCAAGCCACCAAACTACGAAGCAATAAGTTCCTGTTGTTTTAGCTAATCAGTGTGTGGTATTTGTTATAGCAGCCCTGGCAAACCAAGACCATACATAACCTCAAAATAAGTTTAATAAGATAAATTTTATGAAAACGTGTTTTTTTCTCATGGTGTAAGCTGTAGGCCAGAGAAATTTTCTCAGGAACTGGTATTTGGAAAGCACTGATATAAATGCCACTGAGTCTCTTATCCAGAATGATAAAACCCCAGAGTGGGGAGTACGTATATGACTCTAACTTGATGCTTTACGTTAGGGTGGAAGAAAGGAACTCTGCCTCTCTGGGTTCCAGGCACACAGGCAATATGAAGCCTCCTCCATGGCACAAGCCCTGTAGAGCAGTTAGAATCTGGGGGAGAAAACAGGGCTCATTAGCAAGGTCTCGGATAAGATTTGCAGGCTGTATTCATAATGGATGTGACACAGTTCAGTGTCTTTGTAGAACTAGGCAACTAGCTTTCCTTTTCTCTATTCCTTTCAGAATCCTTCAACAGCTTTTGCTAATGAGCAAACAGCACTTGGCAACTGACCAAATGTACATGGCCTTATTCTAAAAGAGCCATGGTAAGATAGTCATTCCCATTATAACTGGGTAGCTACCAAATAGAACTTTAAGGCAGATGATGCAAACCAGTGATTCCCAAGTTAAATACGGCAACACCAATTTCTTTTTGGTGGGGGAAGAGTACTGCCAAGCATTATATATAGATATAGCCACACATTAATGGCCTATGTTTAAAAATGGATTTCTGTCATCTCTTGGAAAAAATCAAGAGATGGCCACCAGTGACTGGAGTGGTACAGAGACAGACAGACCACACTGCCTTCCCTGGTCTGAGTCATTATATTACCTGCCTGGCCCCTGGCAAGCATCTGAGTCAATGACCTCTGACTTAACATATGGAAGGTTTTTTATATGCTGTCTAATCTCTAAAATAATTGAAAGAGGCTTAGAAAAAATTACACAAGAAGAAAGGAGGCGGAGGGAGAAGAAACAATTAGATGAAGGCAGAAATAGGGTCATTACCTTCAGTGTCCGCCCCACAATTCTATACTGTTAGCTGAGATGGGCTGCAAATTCGGTTTCCAGCTTCTTCACAGCTGATCATAGCCCAGACCCTGAGACCAAAACAAAGCCAATTTTTCTCCCTTTAATGAAATCCAATCTTTCTGTAGTAATAACATTAAATCCCATGGAAGCAATTAAACAGGAAACAGAGAGCAATACAAGGCAGCATAAAGTGGCAATGTGTGCACCATGGGTGACAAAGTGGGCTGGGTAGTGACTGGAGGGAGAGGGCTGTCAACCAGTGGCCAGTGAAAGGCAGAGGCCTGACAAAGGAGCCCTCAGTGTGCCTTGGAAGACGGTTACCTCATAGTTAGGTAGAGTCCTCCGCAGAGTGGAAAACACAGTCCCATCATAGCAACAGGAGGAAAGGGTGTCGAATCCACTCGGTCCTCAGACAATGCCCCTACTTTCCACCAGAATTGCTTTGCTTCCTAAAGTATTTTCTTTATTTGGGTTGTTGTTATAGTAGGGGCAACCCTAAGCTAGTTGAAATTGAAGTGCCTCATTCTAGTTTAGTGGATAAGTACGTCAGCTTTGAGACTCTGGGACCCAATTTCTTTTTCTCTTCAAATTAAGATCAGCCGTGCATGCCTTTATCAACTTGTTTGGTGTGGGGGCTAGAGGAGAAAGGCTGACTGCTACCAGGCTGGGCTCAGTGGCCTCCTGCTCCAGTGCCCCAGTGCAATTTATAGCTTTTGCATTCTCTCTTTCTTCAATCTGCATGAAGCATCATCAAGACAAATTCTGGCAACAACTCAACAATCCCACCTCTATTTCTGCATGTTGCTGATGCAGAGTTTTGTGTGGCCTGAGTGAAATAAATGACAAATCCATTTGGCAAAGCAAAACAAATCTTGAATTAACAAACAGCAACACTACCACTTCTCGGTTTATTAGTGGAGAAAGATATATTTCGTGCATTTCCTTCAGTTCAATATCTTATCTGTATCAAAATGAGGAACAAAGAGCTCATCACATCAATAATGGAATTTCAAGCAGCAGTGGGGATAGAACTACAATTTTCTTTCCTACACAAATGGAGATCTGTGAGCTCCACAGGGAATGGACTGTTTCCAGATAAATCAATTAAAAAATTATAAAGCATTTTGGTCACTGACTCAGATGGACATGAGAACATAGCATACTCTCTCCCCTCCTCTCTATATTGCAGAAGGTAGAAAGTTGGAATCTTTTTTCATGAGATATTGACTATATCCTCATATCAAAGCAGCCAGTCATTACAGACCCTGCCGGTATTTTTGTAAGAAACCGTATCTTGGGAGGATTTACAGAATATTGGCTGCTTTTGATTCACAAAGAGCTGATTTTAAAGCCTAGGTCTCAGTTGCCATGAATTCATTTCATTTGCATATCACACTTAGAGCAAACCCATTGCGTGGGCCTCTGACCCTTAGCAATTTTACAGAGCTGATAATTAAGATAATGGTCTCTGTGCTTCAGAAAATACGCATTTTCTCACATCTAAGGAGTATGGAGATCAGATTCACATTTCAGCCTCAGTACTGATATATTTTCCTTCAGAACCTGTATTTTATTTTCAGGCAAGCCCTGAGCAAAAGGCAGGTAATGGCCAAGTGCTATTCTCTGGTACTGAGAAGAACAAAGTGGAGGAAGAAGTCCAGTGAGGGATTGAAGTTCTGCCTCGTCCGAGTTTGGTCGCAGCAAAACAGAGTAGGATAAGGCTTAGGCTGGATGGGGATGGAAGTGACAGAGAAAGTGGTGTAGCAAGGTCTTAAGTGAAGTTGACCAAGTTAGAGAGGAATAGATGGATAGTTTCATGAGTCCAGCAAGCAAAGTGTCATGACCAAGAGGTTGGGTCTTAGATCTGGAGAAGGCAACTGGGAAACAAGGGGTCAGGGACCTGGGTCAAAGCAGTCAGGATGTAGGAAAGAGATCCCAACACAGACTATGGCCACCACTGCCCCACAACAGTCCCAGGTTGGAAGGACAGTCGGGAGCCTCCAGAGAAGCTTGGGACTGACCTAAGATTAGGAAACCAGCTGGAGTGGAAGAGGCTTTCCCTGGTGCCACTGTCTCCCAGCCAGTGCTCTCACCATACATCATGCTGCCTCTCTCTATGGGATCTGAGCATGGCCCCACAATGGACACAATCCAAAGAAATGTCTTCTCTGGGCCACTTGGGACTGGTTCTAGAGAGCATCTGAGCTTGAGATTGTGGGTGACCACAGAATGTAATGCATGGCCAGAGAAGTAAACAAGGAAAAGAGAGCCCAAGATTCCAGATCGTCTATGCCCCAAATGGGACAGAAGGGAATACAGTTACACTCACAGGGAGGGGGCAGCAAGAAGCTTAGACAGGTGACTAGAATCAAGACAAAGAGACTGCTGTCTCTTAGTGCTAATCAAGAGATAGCACTCAGTGAGCCAACCGTTAGATGAGGTCCTAAGAACAACTGCTGCTCTTTTGTCCCTGGAGACAAAGATGCCTTGACCCCTTGCTTTCATAGCAGGAGACCACATCTGCTGTCCAGGGACCTGTGCTTTATATCTGATGATAAGGACAGGTAAATCTGGATCTTTGCAGAGTCTGGTCCAAACAAAGCAAAGGCTTCAGGATGTACTTTCTCTAAGACAACTTACTTGGAGAGCAAACATCTTTTTGGGGAATGGGCAGGAGTCTGGGCAGTGTAGACGTAAATGAATCTACAGAACTGCTTAATACATTCATCCTTGTGCCCAGGAAGACAGTAGGCCCTGGGAAATAGAGCTCTGGACTCCTGTTTACTGCTCTTTCTCTGTGCCTGCCTTGCTTTTTATCATTGTGTTCCCCACACAAAGGAGAGCGTTCAGCAGAAGAAGGTATTCAACAACATGGTGAATGAATAAATGAATTCTACAAGATCCAATTTTCTATTACTAGCTATTTACAATTGGTTGTGACCCCAGAAAGTTACCATTTATTTTTTTCCTCTGAAAAATTGTGGAACTCAACCATCACCCAGAAAAGTTTGAAGAACTTGTTATACAGTCCATTTGCATAGAGCTCAAAGCATTGTTTCCCAAACTATGATCCTCAGATCATCGACCAGTGAAATTGCAGATTCCTGGGTCTTAATCACACTTACTACATCAGAATTTTGGGGAAGGGATTTGGGAAGTTAGCGCAAGAATCTGAAGCTTTCAGAAGCATTGCAGGTGCTATCTATGCATACCACAATTTGAGAAATGCTGAGACTTATACTTATTGAAAAATACACTCTTCTAGTTCCTAAGCTTGAGACTTTAAACACACTCTCATTTAATCTTCACAATTACCCTATGACACAAGTGTCATCCTCATTTTACAAGTAGGGAAACCTACTTGCCCAAGGTCACACAGCCAATAAGTGGCTGTGCCAGAATCCAGCCTAGGGTTTCTTAAAGCCAGAATCCTTGCTCTTTACAAAGGAATGAGTTCAATGAGCATCAGCCATAAGACTTAAAATAACTGAAATATTCTTTATCTCATTGAAAGTAGTATTTTAATTTTCATGAAAACATAGGCTTGTGGTGAAGAATGGAGAGGAAATCTGATTGCAATGGTGGGCATTTATGTTCTCACAGACTATCGAAGTCAGGGACAGTAACAGAGGGAAAAACATAGGGTGGAAGGAAAGTAGCAACATGCTATAGTAACATGCATATAACAACACGGATGAGCAAATGCAATGTTTGTTCACTGAAATTAAATGTTACAACTGAGTTTCATAAGCTTGATTTAAAATGGTCAGCAATGCTGGGTTATTATTCTATAACATGCTTAGAACATGACATCATACCAATGTCACCATCCCACATAACCATCATGACCTGGCTACAAGTAACCTTGATGGCCAATGAAACCACAATTGGTCTCACAAAGTTGAATTGTGCCAACAACAAAAATGACTCACTGAAAGCTGTCATGTCACTGTTCAGTTGTGTTTATTCTAGCCAAATGGCTCTTTACTTCAAGGCAGTTGCCACTAAAATTACATCTGTATAAGCATTCCTGGAGCAAGATGGTATTAAGTTCTATCTTGTAGATGCTAAAATTGGTCTCCTGATGTTCCTGAAAGAGTTAACTCACTTCAAATATAGAGGAATAGGTAGCTTTTTTCCTAATCCAGAGAAATAAAGGCCATCACTTAGAGATAAAGGCACAACAGCATTATCTAGGAAAATACAACTCTAGGTAATATAATCTAGTAGAAAAAGTATCAGAGTTACAGTCAAGAGGCTTGCAGTGAGGTTCCATCACTAATCAGTTGGATGATTTTAGGACCAAATGACATTTCTCCATCTTGTTTTAATCATCTGTCAAATGACTACAATATCTGCCACTAACCAACTTCAGAAGGGTCTGATGAGGATCAATCAATATGAAATGAATATCAAATACCATATATGTGGTATTCGATGACTATGAAAGAGCTTTGAATGCAAAAAGTGATGAACTAAAGTGATGAACAAAGGTCATATCTGAACAAAACCATGTTATAAGTTTGTATTCTAGCACTGGCACTATTTACCATCTCCTACCCAGTCACTCTACTGTAAGCTATTCCATACACCATCACAAAAGGTGGATTTAAGTAAGTGATTCTGGCAAGGTACTTTGAAAACTCACAGAAAGAGACATTTGAAGCACAAATTATTATTTTTATAGGAGGCATTATAAGAGCCAGGGAGCAGTTACTACAATTACCATTCTGTGAAGAATCTCCTTAAGTGCATATGGTAGACGTGCTTGGTGAACCAAAGTATTTTCATGGGTTTTAAAGGTTTAAACTAATAATGCCTATATAGTTACTGAAGATAATTTGATGGCTATAATATAGATAGATAGATAGGTTCATTACTACAAATGAATTCAGTACCGAATGAAGAAAAATTGAAGCTACTACTATTATGCTGCTGTGGCTGCCTGAGGAAACTCCAGCTACCTCCTGACATCTTCCCTGCTTGTTTTAAGTAACAGGATTTCAGACTATTATCTACTTGCCAAGAAGTTTCCTCACCTGTAAAATGAGGGGGATGGGCGTAACCTTCCAGTCTTATGAGTATGCAAGGGTTTCTGCATTTTCTATAAAACAAGAGTGGCTTGCTCTTTATCCAACTGATACAGAACTTTTGGCAACCTTCTCTGTCTCCCAGCTTCAACTTCCCCAACTGCAGGAGTTATCATTAATACAATTTGTCCATCCAGTGTCTCTCAGTTGCTAATCTAGTTCACACCCTCTTCCTACTGCCATTGCAAGATGCCACTCAGGAACAAAATCTTATCAACAGATAAAAGGTGGAAGAAGAGTATGTCCCAGACCCACAACAAGGATGGTCCTGACCTTGGTTTAATAAGTGACACTAACACATCAACACAAAGAATGTGTCAGCTGCCAGGGATGAGCATTAGAGAAACATAGTGTTCAGAGGAGAAAAATGTATATACCCAGCCTTCTCCAAAAGAATGAGATACTGGAGCTGAGGAACTAAACTAATTCCATTACTGAAAGGTATTTGCTGTTGTTGGATATTAATATTTTTTCACTTTCCCAGAGCATTACATGCTGTTAGGGGATGAATCAATTCCCCCAAAAAACATGTTCAAGTCTTAATCCACATTCCTGTGGTGAGGCCATTTGGAAATAGGACCTTTGAAGATAAATTAAGGTGTGGACTCATTTGTTAATAAGATCTTCAAAGATCCTATTTAGACAGGACCAAATTGAATTAGGGTGGGTCTTAATCCATATGGCTGAAACCATTATAAAGAGAGGAAATCCAGACAGACACAGACAATGAGCAGGAGGAAAAGCCATGTGACAGAGGCAAAGATGCAAGCCAAGGATTGAAGCAAGCCAGCACCAGAATGCCACTGATTCAGGGAGAAAGTGTGGCCTGCTAATGACTTTGGATGTCTAGCCAAACTGTGAGAAAATAAATTACCACTGTTTAAGTCAACCCATTGTGTACTCTCGGTCATAGCAGCCCTGACAAACTAAGACACACACCTAAATGACCTCCTTTCTTTGTTGATTCCATGCTCAGTGAGCCACCTTCTGATTAATAATTCAGTTTGCCAGTAACCTCCATAAGAGAATGAGAGTGGAAGGCAGAAAGGTGATTAGGTAGGCACAGAGAGCCCTTCATATGGGGAGCTGAGAGTTGATATCCCTAAGAAGGGTATTACATGATAAGTAAATTAAATCTGATTTATAGATCAGTCATGACATGATAATATTAACATATAATATTTATCAAACATCTGCTATGTACCAGGCATTATTCTAAGTGATTTACATGTATTGACCCATGTAACCAATATAGTAACTTATGAGGAAGATCTCATGTTAACATAATTCTATACTAATATGAAGAAACTGAAGTTGAGAGAGATTAAGTAACTTGCCCAAGGTTACACAGTTAAAAAGTGACAGAGCCAAAAGAACTTGAGCTCTAACCTGACATTGTTCTGCCAACTTAATTTTCAAGAAGCAGAGTGTGAACTGGATGACCTGAAAATATCCATTTTCTATACTAACAAAATTGAAGATCACACCTGAAAAAAATGGTGGCTCAACTAAGATACTATCCCTGAGGGCTCTTGCCTGAGGTATTCTTAGACAATAACCTCATGGGTACTGCCTTCAAATCACCACATAATCCCACACCCAGTGAGACTCAGATAAAAGGAAGTGCTTCTTCATCTAGGACATAACAAATGGGAAACATTATTCTTAGAGATTGTGAAATACCACGTTGGATAAGAGAAAGAACGTGCCCTAAAGTTTTGAAAGGGAAAAGAGGGAAATGTTTGGGTGCACATTTCAAATCTCCAGTTTTATATTACATCCTGAAGGATGATAAACCTACAAACACTCCTGGATGCAGGTTTAATTACTACCCATTCTATGTCCCACCACAATGTTTGTAGTATTTGCAATCCCTCTCATCCCAGACTTCCTTACCTCATGCCTAGTAACTACAACAGCCCCTGAGCTGGTTTCCTTGATTCCAGCTTTTACGACCTCTATCTGATTCTACAGAATGTAGCCAGACCAGTCTCTTGAATATCATTTTCATCATAACACTTACTTGGATGATCTAAATATCAATATCAAGGAAGTGAAATCATGGTAACAAAGCAATACTCTCCTCTTTAAGCCTTCTGTACAATCCTCTTTTACTACCATAGGAATTATAGTATATGTTCTTAATTTCTTCACAAATAAAATTGCCAAGAACTGAGCCCAATAATACATAATCACAGCAGCATGGCATGGAATCAAGCATGATGATTCTGGTTTGGCGCAGAACTGGGTTCCACAAACCTGAGGAAATTTGACACATCTCAATAAGCCTCTATTTTCCCCCAATATAAAATGCAGATAATGAGACTGTCTTCCTCACAGGATTGCTGGGATGATTAGGAGAGAGTTGGTAAAGGATGAGGATGGTGGACATATTTTCCTGAGATATAGTAAGTGCTCAATAAATGCTAGCTATCATTTTTTTCAAGGAGGAATCAGGGATTGAAGCCGGGACCTTGTACGTGGGAAGCAGGAGCTCAACCACTGAGCTACACCTGCTCCCCTGTCAGCTATCATTTTGACTTCATCATGACAGCCAAGATGAAGTAGTGGTTTAAAGCTCAGACACTGGGAGTCAAAAGCACTTGGTTTTGAAAAATGAAAATTGTGAGAAAAGTTTCTAAAAATTTCACCATGGTCTTCTTTACACATGAAAGAAAAAACATTTCCGTGGTAAAACTGTTTAAACAACTGAAGGTTCTCCATCCCAGAAACTCATGGAATATAGATCAGCTAAATGTTAGAATAAAGGTATAGGAAGGCAGAGGCAAATACTGCCAAGAACAGTAGTAATTTTTCAAACTTCTTTGAACAAATATTGAGTCTCTACTACATTCAAGGCCCAAAAAGGAATGATAAAAGGGAGTGCCCTCAGAGAGCTCACATCCTAATTTACAGTTAGAGGACACTTTTGTCAAGTTCCAGTGATGATGGACCTCCTCCATGCCAGGCTCTGTGGTAAACCCGCTCACACATTTTGTTGGTCCTCCAGGTTATTCCTTAAGGGCAGTACCATTTGTCTCATTTTTTCATATGAAGAAAGTGAGAATTAGAGAGGTAGGGTGGCTTGTCCTGAGTAATACAGCAGGTGGGTGGTAAGACCAGGACTTGAACCAAGATCTGGCTGACTCAACCACCTAGATTCTTACCACTGGGCTTGTGTCTCTTGATTTTCCAAACCTCACCAATACTCAATTTTTATCACGCAGAGGCTGAGATGCAGACAATGGCAGCTCTAGAATGGAAAATTTACCTAACTGGCAAGAAAAAAAAAAAATGAAAATAACTTGAATGCTCACCATTGAAAGAATGAGTGAATAAATTAGGGTTAGCCAAACCATATTATTTAGCCATTAAAAAACAGAAAGTATGTATTGACCTGGATGGATGCCCGTGGCATATTGTTAACAAATGAGCTCAAGGGGAATAAAAGAGGTGGATATAGTAAATTTAATCTGGGTTCAAATTTCTTTAGGCCTGTGCTGATTTACCTTTAAACTAAAATATCCTTTCAGTTGAACTGTACCCTATGAAACATACAGGAAGTAGAGCGGTTAAGAGTACAAGCTTTGAAGTCAGAGATTCATATCTCATTTTTGCTACTTATTAACTGTGACCTTGGACAAGTTACTTATCTCTAAACCTCAGTTTTCTCAATTGCAAAATGATAGTAATAATCCCCTATCTCATACGGATGTTGTCCTGATCAAATGAAATACTGCACAGAAAGTGGTGAAGCAGAAGTCTTGGCACATAGCAAGTCACCAACACAGGGTGGCTATTACTTTACTATTATTTAATTGCCTGAGGGATCAGCCTTTACTAAAAACAGAAATCCTCCTGCAGATTGACATTTAAAAAGCCACCATCACTATGAATGCACTCAGGCTTCCAGGAAGGTACTTGTGGAAGCATGTGCTGATGAATAAATGGCATTTGATTTCCTATTCCAACATCTTTCCACTTCAACATTTTCTGATTAGCAGCCACATGGTGCTCTATAGCTGCCCAGCTTCCCTCACACAATTTCAAACCAGGACTATTCCAAATGTGAAGCACAGTTCCCGAGGTACACTGCTTGCCGTGATTATAGATCAACCCACAGTTCTGTGGGTTCTAAGGCCCTGAAGCAGGTGAGGCAATTAGCTCAATGAACACAGCCCAGTTATTCCATGTCTGGGTCAGAAAAGAGAAAGGAAAAAGTAGAAAGAGAGCAAGAGAGAGAGACAGAGGGAGAGAGACAGAGGGAGAGAGACAGAGGGAGGGAGGGAGGGAGATGGCTCTGTCTCCATTCAACTGCGGTGCAGCCTCAGGCTCTAAAACAGGGATTCTTACACTTTTTTGTTCCATGGACCTCTTCGCCAGTCAGGTGAAAACCATGGACCCCTTCTCAGAATATACCGGCAGATAGTTTTATGACATTCAGCATCGGCATGTCTTTAAATTAAATTTTAGGATTAATCAAAATCACATATTACAACTTTCCCATAATTTTAATACCTGATAACCTAACACGGTTCAACATCTGTTCAAATGGTCATTTTCGGCAAACATTTAGAAATTCGAGTTTTCTCATGGTGTCATAAAACCATCCCTGCCATCCTTACAATCCTTTTTGCAGGCAGTTATCCACTACATTCAAAACACGCTACATCAAAATAAAAATCATATGAAGTCTACATATGCTGTGTATTATTTAATAAATATATCACGCCCGCACCGACACGTCCCCACAAGAATGTTTTTAAATGCATAAAATAAAATTACAAAGAAAACCCGTTACACATATTGAAATACAGTTATTAAAATAAAAAACATGATGCAATACAATACATATGTACTTCTTTCTTAACACATTAAATAATAATCCTATACATCAAAAATGTAAGAAAATTAAAGTTAAATTTTATTTTTTAAAGACATGTCAATGTGCAGACTGTTGTTTATCTTCAATAAGAACATTAAACTGTGGTGCAGTATTTGACAAGACAACACACAAATCAAGTTGATTTTTTTTCTATCAAACTCACAGACCCCCTGAAATCTTTGGGGTCCATGGACTTCTAGTTAGGAAACCCTGTCTAGAGCATCTATATGAATGGAGATCATTTTTAATTTGTAAAGGGGTCCTAGATTTTTGGACAACCCTAGCAGCTTTGTAAACCAGAGCAAATAAATACAAGCTCATCAACAGTGAACAAGCTATTGCCCAAATTCAATTAAATTCAACTTCAGTGTGTGTGTGCTGGGAGCTAGCATTTATATGCTAATAGGGAAAAGGTGTTATTTTCAATACCATGTAGGTCACAGCACCCTGGAGGCTCCAGGTACAGGGCCCACTTTCACTTACAGTTTTTTCCACTGTGTTCTTTGGAGTCCTGGTTGCTTTGAAATTATTTAAGAAGAGCCACTGGTATTAAATCATGGGCTTATCCATGAGTAAAGGACTTAATTCTTATTAGAAAATGATGATAGCAGTGATGGCAGTGGCGATGACAATGATGAGGATGATAGCAACTATGATGATGACAGCAACTAACATTTATTGAGCACTTACTAGATGCCAGACACTACGTTCAATGTTTGACCCATGATCCATGTGATAGACATGATCACATGAGACAGAGGTTAAGTAACTCACCGGAGGTCAGTCACAGTCAGCGGAGGAGCCAGGATTAGATCCAGGCAGGCTCTCCTCTGGGCCCACACCCTTAATGCTACCTTACCTTCCATTTAGGTCTCCAAGGCCCTTAATCCATTCTTTATTTAAGATTTGATTTCTTCTACATTAGAAAGTTCCATTGTTGCAGCTGCCCTTGATTGTTTGTCAGCACAGGTGACCGAGAGCATTTCATTTCAGTGCTTCTCAACTACCTATTTAATTTCTTCATCTCTTAAAAGAAATCATGGCCATTTCAGCTGAGCATCATAATTCTGCATTCTTTCAGAACATGCATTTATCTTTTATTTCCCCAAATGAGGTTTTGTTTATAGCATATAAGATAGGAAAACGAGTTTTAAAAGACAGGGAGAATATGAATTTCATAGGAACAAGTCACATTTGGGAGCTCTTACAGTTCTCTGATGCCCTCACTTCACTAGAAATTTTGGAGAAAAGTAAATTGTGAGGGTCACAAGTACATTCAAAAAAGACTTGCTGGTTTTTCAGGTCTGCCTTGTAACCTGCTGATTTCAATTCCTTCAATTACACTATGCAAACTGCAGTATAGAGTCTGAACCCCTCATATAGGTTCACTGTGTTTTTTTATTGCCAGATCCTTATTTCCAGTTAGACTGAAAGCCCCTTAAGAGCTGAAGCCACATATTACAAATCCACATACACCCTGCCTTCCCACAGCTCCTTATATACAGCAGACACTCCAAAGAAGTTTAAGTCAGAGATCATTTATTTTTTTAAGCAAAATATAAGCCTCTGAAAAGTTGACACTCTAGACTGCATTGCTTCCTCCAATATTGCTTCATCCCAGGGGAGCCTTCAAGTGACAATAAAATTGATTTCCTTCCCCAGCAAAACCTGAAGCCCTGGTGGCTCTGGAATTATCATCTAGATGTAAACCCATCGATGCTAAAGGTGCCTATTTTTTTTAAAGAGCTAAGGAAGCAAAGACCTGAAGAAGCAAAAGTTGATGAGAATATCTGGCCTTCCAGTTTAAAAATCTGCAATTTTATAAAGAGGTGAACTGTATTTTATGAACCAAATCTTGTCATACCTAGAAAGTGCTTATTAATTGCTTATTGAACAAAAGTCATCTTCTTCTTCTCCTTCAAAAAAGAAAACATTAAACTTAGCACCTCATCTTATTTTACAATTGAATTTCACTATAAGAATTGGAGATAGGCTGATAACAATAAACATTTTAGATTACATGTGAAATCATTTTCATTAAGGACAGATGCTGCTTTGAGACCAGATCATTATATCCAACAATCTAAACATGAAAAAAACCACTGCAATATGCCTATTACTTTTCAATGGGACACAAAAGCTTAAAGGTCATAGCAGTTTTCAAGCTCATGCAAGGCACGGGGGCCCAGTGGCTGAGTCAGAGGGAGGCGAAATGAGAGCCAGCCTGAGCAGCTCCACTTTCATCTGTAGTATACAGTGGGCTTCTGCATAAGATTCCATTTGACAAAAGAAAAAGCAACTAAGATTGTAAAGATACTCAGCAAAAATAAAAGAACATCACTGGCTTCTCTCACACTCTTTTTTTTTCCATCAGCAGAATAACCTGACTCTTTCTCGGGTTATATCTACTGTGACTCTCGACTCTTTTTAGCAGCTGCAGGTTTTCATTAGTGAACAGTGAGTATAAGACAAAGAGATAGGGACAGAGGATAAGCAAAGACTCAAAGTGGAGCAATGAAAAAGACAATGGGTCAGATTTACTGGAATACACAGCAATAAGAGGACCTACCATTACTGAAGAACCCAGCTAAAGGCACTTGATAACTCGGAAGTAAACCAGGTGCTACCCAAACTAGTGCTTTCCAAACCTGACTATGAATTGCCCATGGAGCTTGTTGAAAATACAGACCCTTGGACTCCACCCCAGATTTACCAAATCAGAATCTTCAGGGTGAGACCCTGGCGATTGCGTCTTTGACAAGTCCCCCAAAATCATTCTGATGCACATGCAGGCTAGAGAGCCACTTTTGTAAGTGTCATGGTATGAATTACTGGCAATGTAATTCCTATAAAATGAATTTTTATAAATTAAAACAAACCCAGACATTTTGGTTGGTGATGATAAAATCGTATTCATGTAGTATAGGTATTAAAACATCTTCCAACACACAAGAAAATAAATTGTAATTTTTTAAAAATTTGAGGTTCAAACTATATGCTTATAAACCTTCTTCATAAAGTATGACATTATGATGTAATACCTCCCTGTGATAGATCTATATTTGCAACAGATAAGAAAATTCCCTGGCTCACTCATCACAACAAGCTGCCTCTGACAACTGTCAAATTTTCTTACTGCTGAGATTTGGAGATTCATCAAAGCCAATTGCCAGCTAGACATCTGGTTTTGTAAGTTTCTTTAGAAATATAATCAGTAGCCCTGAATATGGACAGGATATTCAGAGTATTGTGAATGCCTCAGATTAGTCTGATTTTAACTTTTGTGACAGGAGTATTTTTCCCACTTCTGCGAAATCACTGTTCAACGTGTCCTGTTTATAACTTACATAGCACTTATTTTCTGAAGTCTCCTGGAGATTTAAAAAAAAAAAAAAAAAGTAATTTATGTGCTCAGAACTTTATGTTCTCCAAACCATTTCCTTGGAGACATCTGCTGTCATCCTGTGAACACATAATAAATACCAGAAGAAGAGATATTTTCATATCTTACTTTTAAAAAAAAGTTTTAGCCTTCCCAGGGCTCCCCCAAATTCTCATTTTAAAAACTGGCTTATATTTTATTTTCAGATGATACAATTTAAACTCATGGAAGCAGTAGCGTGTCAGTTATGTGTGATATCACTTTAACATTCACCTAGACTGTTTGAAAGCAATTTGTTCAGGAACACACCTTTATGTCCACTGCTGCTCTTAGTACCTGTAATGGGAGTCTCTCACTGCCTTTGAGTTTCAGTGCCTTTTCACTATGATTCTAAGAAATATACCAAATACCTAGCCTTTTTACATGAGGATTGTCTTTAAAAATTACTATAATTTTAAACAGTGAACAGATTTGCAATCTTAACAATGGTTGTTCCAAAGAAGTATATTGGAAGGAGAGAATTACCTTTGTCTTTTCTTTTTTAAATTACAAAGATAATTTGCTGCTTGTTAAAACAAGTCAAACGGTAGAGATGTACATGAAATAGAAATATATATATATTTTTTAAACTCTTTTATCTTAATTTTTATTTTTTAAAAATTAGTTTAAATTCTGTCATATTATATTTGGAGTTCTTCTACAACTTTGGGGTGTGTGTGTGTGTTTTACTAGTGACAATCCTTTGTAAAAAAGTCTTTAATCCTATGTTTACCCTATATTTAGACAAATCATTGTGTTTCCTTTTCCTTTATAGAAGTTCTCATAGTAATAAATGTTTTGATTTTTATTTTATTTTCCTTACTTCATTATTTTCCTGACTTTTCTACTGACTTGTGATTTTGTCATTTTTTTTCCTACCCTTTTAGTTTCCAATTATTTGTTCTGGGATAGATATCCTTTTCTGACATGCAAGAGTGAAAGATCAAGTTCTTAACATAAGTACATACAGTTTCCTATTGGACTAAGTCTTTAGGTACTACAAACTCAAATGTATTCAGGGACCAGACAAGAAACAAAGGAGTGAAACAGGCAGGATATAAGACAATAAGGAACAATGGGTACTGTAGCACTTGAAAGCCACTTAAATGTATTTACATTTAAATTTGTACCAGCCAAACAAAATATATTCATGGGCTGGCTGACTTCAGTCTTACAGAACCAGTTTGCAACCTCTGCAAGATTTCATTCCCAATCTTATTTTATCTCTCTCCAGACAGACTTCAATTGACTTTTTTATTTGCACCAATGGAAAAGTACTGTACACAAAGAGTAGATAATCCAAAATCTGCATATGGACGGCCTGGCCTCCATGTGGACTGCTTCTTCTACAAAATTTATCATTTAATTTTAATTTGTCAAACTAATCCTGTATAAAAAATAGTTTGTATTTGTCTCAAGTACAAACAACTGAGTGGGTATGCAGTGGGGGTAGGGATGGGTGATGAAGTAGACACAAGTGATAAAACTGACATAGGAGTGTCTGTAACACCAGAGGGCAAAAACAGCTTGATGTAAAATTTAGGACAATTAAAGGCCCAAAATTCACAGGCTGAAATTCACAGGCAATAATTAGACTCCCAAAGTCTACAGGACAGTCAACGAATTCAGCCTTTGCAGAGGGTTGTAACTGATAAAATAAAAGATAACTATAATCTCCCCTTCCATTTTGCCAGTGTCAGGAGAAAATGATTTTCCCCAAACAAGCTTTGACATTTTATCCAGTGTAAACTCTTACCAAAATGCAAACATGAAAAAAATGCAAACAAAGCAACAGGAGGATAATTGTCATTTGTTCCTATGACAAAAGAGAGACTTCTAACAAACTGAAAGGGGAGTGATAAAAACCTTGGCATGAGACAGTTATGCCATCCTGATGAAGAGTGAGTCCCTAATTCCATAGCAGCCTCTTCAATTGCAACTAAGCACACCAATATCCAACTTAACATTTGCTTTCTTAGAGCAATCGAGTACTATTCTCCTCTGATCCACACATGCCTAGAGATTGTAACTGCCCTAAGAACAGAGGAAAACCGTATACTCGATGGTGTAAATTTAGTATCTCTATAGCATTTTATGGTTTTTCAAAGTTTTGTACAACCATTTTCATGATTCCTTCCATCTGCAGAAGCAGAGAAACAGTCATTGGCCAAGGTCACAGAGAAAATTAGCAGAATCAGAATCCAAATTTATAGCCCCTTCCAGACCATTACGCCATTCACAGAGGGCTTTTACCTCATTTACCACCATTTTGCTCTAAACTGCTGATTGGCCATTGAAGGGCTTTGAGAATTCTTTGAAGGACCCCAAATTCTGTGCTGCACACACTATCCTGCCACAGAACCCCACTGGAAGATGTGAATCTGTGCACAAGGAAGAGATTGTACCCCAGCAACCCTACCATCTGCTTGAATATGGGAAACTGAGAAAGCCAGAATGCTCTGCAAAGAGCATGCACAAGAGTATATGCTGCCTGATTTGCAGTTTTACCGTATTTTCAGTCAAGCTTATAGCTAGGTCACCCTGGTGATCAGGGTTAATGTAATTGTATCAATAATTTTCCATAAAGGGTATGCTCCAATTTAGCTCATCTTAAGTGAGAAATGGTGAAAGGATTCTGTAATTCGACCAAATATGAGACACATTCTAGCAGAGTCATAGAATACCCTAAGAAGCCTGATGCTTCCCAATATTTTCTAAACCTAGTGTGTTGACATAACCAATCTGTCTCTGTCATGCTCTCAAAAAAAAAAAGCTTTGATTCTGTGTCAGTTCAGGTTCATGTGGAACCTTAATGGTGAAAGGCTTTAGATTTTAAATGAGCTCTTCTATCTTTGTGCAAGCCAAAAGTCATCAATGACTATTTTTTTGTTCAGGACTTCAAGGAACTTAGCAAACACTCATTTCAATTTTCTTCTTCAGAAAGAGAATAGGCCATATTCTGTTAGTTCCCAATTTACTGATGGAAGAACAATGAAGAAGAATGTTTAAGTTGGGACTCATTCTAAACATAGGATCCCAAGCTTCCAGGTTTTTAAAGGCAAAATAATGAATTTCTCTATTTTGTGTTGCCTTCAGATTTCCACTCTATTGGTGTGTATGTGTGTCTACATTTTTGCTTCCTATGAAAATACTGACTGAGAATATTCCTGTACGGTGGCCCAAAGCATTTCCAATGACATAAAGAAAGTAACACAATATAGAAGTGGTAAAACTCCATTTTATATCCTCACTTTCTCTAACTGAGCCCCACCCCCACCCCCAGGGATCTGCCATCAAAAAGAGAATCTGATCGATCTGTTCACGACAATAGACAATAAGTTAATTTCTGACACATGGCAATAAGGTAGACTTCATCAGCAATCTTTGGTCCAGGAGAGATTGCCTTACGAGCCTCCCCTCCACAAACCTCATTTAAATTGAACACTGTCACAGAGCAGCTTACCAATTAAATCAAGATGTCTTAATATTACAGAAAAGAGATTATTAAATGGAATAACAGCATTTCTCAGCTGTGTTTACAGCCTTGGACATTGCTATTTAAATACCCCCAAGGAGAAATTCTAGGAGGGATTTCACTTTGCACAATTTCAGTTCACCTTGCTTTAACAGCCCATCTCTCTCAGCACCAGCAGCATTCAGGAATGAGAGACTGGTCCCTGGCCCAAGAAGCTAAGAAAAGAGACCATCCTCAAGGGAACTGGTCATATGGTTTAGACCTGTATTTTTTTCCAGAATAGTTAAATAACACACATAAGCCCTTTCAACATACACACACCTGTATGTGTGTATGTGTGTGTGTATGAAATAGCTCCCATTTGACAAGCATTTATCACACTCAACGGTTTGGCTAAACAAAGGACACATTATCCTACTTATTCCTACCAAACCCTCAGGGGGTGTTGGTTTCGAGACTTATAAGCTGGGATTCAAATCCCTTCTACTTTAGAGCCAGTGTTCACAGAACCACTACACTACAGCACCACCCAATCCCAACAAGCCATCTCTATGGGGACTATGTGCAGTAGATACAGAAGCTGCTATACCACCTACAGGACCAGATGAGGCCCTCCAGGCTTGTCCCGGGCCCTCCATGGGCAATTCAGCACTTTAAATTCATCACATTTGGTTTCTCTGCTTTTCGTTTCCCTGCATAAAAACTCTCTATACCCTCCAAAAAATTAGCAAAGGAAAAGCACTTAAACCATACCGTGGGCATATGTGAAATTTGGACATTTTTGCTTTTAGGTGGGTGAGGAGAGTAGTTCTAATGGTATTTGGTTCAGTAAATCCATTCATTAGGACATTTACTGAGCAATTTCTGAGTGAGGCACTATGTGATGTGTTCAGGCAAGAAAGTCCCTGCTTATCTAGGAGCTCACAGGTTTAAGAGTGGAGTTCTATGGTAAAGATTAAGGCAGAAAGGAGAGTAAGGAATTGGAGAATGCACTGGAGGGGCAAAGATGAGGGACTGGAGCAAGAACGAATCTTGAGAGAGAGAAAAAAAAAGTGATATGAACCATATTGGAAGTCTACACAAAGCACAATGGATATCAGGGAAGACTTTTCCAGAGGTGATTTTGGATAAAGATTAAAGATTGGATAAGAGCTCACCAAGCAGAGAAGAAAGAGAAAAGACACTCCAAGGGAGAGGAAAGAGAGTAGACAAAGACATACAAAAGACCACAGTGTGATCAGAGAAAAGAGGGCAGCCTAGAGCTATGCAAGATAAGGCTAGAAAGGGAGATTGAGGCAAGATTTAATGGGTCTATATACGCTGCACAAAGGGTTTAGACATTATTCTCCAGGTACTGGAGAGCCACTGAAGGTGACTGAACAAAGGAGTGGCAGCATGAGGTTTGTGGTTTTCAAAAATAATTTTGGCAGAAATGTAGACAGAGGATTTTAATTATAATATTCTGGAAAGAGATAATCGAGGTCTGAACGAAGGCAGTGGGAATGGAATGGAAGGAACATAAACAGACTAGAGGTGGTGATAGGATAGTAAAAATGCGGCATTTGATAATTGCTGTAGGTGCTTTTGCCATGATCAGAGGAGAAAATAGATTAGTGAGGGTAGAAGAGATGAGAAAAAAGGGAGAAAAGAAATTCAATTTTAAATGAGTGAGACTTGCATTGCCAAGACTTCTATGTAAAGATGTGACAGGCCAGTAGACATTCAATGGGGAGCCCAGAAGAAAGGTGAGGGCTATAAGCACAGATCTCCAAATTGCCAACAAATTTGGCAACTAGTAGGTTATTGGTGACCTTTGTTGGCCTTTGAGAAAAATTTGAGTAGAGGGGTTTGAGGAACAAATGGAAAGTAACATACATGGGTAGCAAGTTATTTCTTATAATTTCACCCGTGTACTTTCTTCCTCTTACAATAAGTGGAGGCTGCTTGGGGCAGGCACCACGACAGACCACCCTTGTAAGCCTCCCAGCCATGTTGCAGGCACTAATAAACGTTCCCTGAACGGAAGAAGTGAGATTGAGAGAGAACAGCTAGTTAAGACCTTTATTCAGACAGCCCTGCAAGTGTCCTTGGAAGCTCCTGAGATTGTAGACAACAGCTCTTTCACTTTCACCCCTGCAAATGAAATTCAGGTTTCCTCCTGGCTAAAGGCCTCTGCTTATTCAGAAAGGATTAACGCTTCCAAGTGAGCAGGAATTGACTTGCCAAGTAGTCTAATTCACTTGGCTGGTGTGTCTCACTTAAAAAGCCATTAACAAGTCGGACTAGAGGAGCGAGGAATGTCCAATTAAGGCAATTGCTGCAGTGTCCAAATGCCTGGCAGCTGTGCCCTCCTCGCACCACCAGCTAGCCACGAAAATAAGACCTTAACAATTCTTTGATGGCGTGGCCAAATCTTTGTCTGGAAGCCATTGAGGCCTAACAAGGGCAGGTTAGAAATTACATCCTCTTCTGCATATCCCTGCTTTTGAAGACATGGAAGCAACTTCATGTGACTCCAGTAAAGGTTTCTTTTGTTTGTTTGTTTATTAAAGAAGTTGTGGGTTGATAGGATAATCATGCACAAAATACAGGACTCCCATACACCACCCCAGCAACAACTTGCATCAAAGGGGGGTATTTGTTACAATTGATGATAGCACGTTTTTATACCATTAAAGTAAGTCCATGGTTTAACATAGGCTTTACTGTGTGTGTAATATAGTTCCATGGAACTGTTTTTTGAATTTGTATTCTGTTACCATATATACAATCTGATATTTCCCCTTTTAATAACATTCAGATATATATTTCAGAGGTGTTAATTGTGTTGACAGTGCTGTGCCACCAGCACCACCATCCATTACCAAATCATTTACATCATTCCAAATAGGAACCCTGTACATTTGAAGCCTTAACTTCCCATTACCTATCCCTACCCCATCCCTGCTAACCTACATTCTAGATTCTGACTCTATTAGTTTGATTATTCTAATTGTTTCAAATCAGTGAGATCATGTAATATTTGTCCTTTTGTATCTGGCTTATTTCACGCAACATGATGACTTCAAGGTTCATCCATGCTGTTGCATGTATCAGGACTGCATTCCTCTTTATGGGTGAATAATATTCCATTGTATGCATAGACCACATTTTATTTATCCGTTCATCAGTTGAGGGACAACTGTGTTACCTCCATCTTTTGGCAATTGTGAATAATGCTGATATGAATGTGCAAATATCTGTTCAAGTCCCTGCTTTCAATACATTTGGGGGCATACCTAGTAGTGGGATTGTCAGGTCCCATAGTAATTCTACACTTAACTTTCTGGGGAATTGACAAATTGTCTTCCACAGTAGCTGCACAATTTTACATGGCCACCAGCAATGAATGAGTGTTCCTAATTCTCTGCAGCCTTTCCAACACTTGTTATTCGCATTGTTTTTTTAAAATAGCAGGCATGCTAATGGGTATGAAATGGTATCTCATTGTGGTTTTGATTTGCATTTCCCTGATGGCTAATGATGTTTAGCATCTTTTTATGTGTTTTCTGGCCATTTTTATTTCTTCTTTGGAGAGATGTCTGTTCAAGTCTTTTGCCCATTTTTTAATTGAGTTGTTTGTCTTTTTGTTCTTAAGTTGAAATATTCTTTATATACTCTGGATATTAATCCTTTATGGAATATGTGGTTTCCAACTATTTTCTCCCATTGCATCAGTTGTTGTTTTACATGCATAATAAATTTCTATGAAGTACAAAAGTTTTAATTTTGATGAGGTCCCATTTATCTATTTTTTCTTTTGTTGCTTATGGTTTGGATGTAAAGTCTAAGAAACCATTGCCTAACTCAAGGTCCTGAAGATGCTTCACTACGTTATCTTCTAGGAGTCTGAGAGTTCTAACTCTTGTATTTAGGTCTTTTATCCATTTGGAGTAGGTTTTTGTTTTCCCAACACCATTTGTTGAAGAAACTGTTCTTTCCTAATTGAGTAGTCTTTGCCACCTTTTCAAAACTCAGTTGGCCATAAAAGTGAGAGTTGATTTCTGAGCTCTCCATTCTATTACATTGGTCCATGTGCCTGTCCTTGTGCCAGTACCATGCTGTTTTGATTACTGTGGATTTGTAATAAGTTTTAAGGTTAGGAAATGTGAGTCTTCCAACTTCATTCTTCTTTTCATTATGACTTTAGTTATTCAAGGTTCCTCATCCTTCCATATAAATTTGATGATTGGCTTTTCCATTTCTGCAGAGAAGAATTTTGGAAATTTTTTTTTTTTTTTTTTTTAAGATTTATTTTTATTTATATGTTTCCCCTCCTGCTGCTTGTGCTCTCTATGTCCATTTGCTTTGTGTTTTTCTTTGTCTGCTTGTCTCCCTTTGTTGGGTCATCTTGCTGCGCCAGCTCACCGCGCTGTGTGGGCCGGCTTGCCTTTACCAGGAGGCCCCAGGAATCGAACCCAGGGCCTCCCATATGGTAAATGGGAGCCCAACCAATTGAGCCACAGCCGCTTCCAGAATTTTGGAATTTTGATTGGGATTGCATTGAATCTGTAAATTTCTTTGGGTAGTATTGACATCTTAACGATATTTAGTCTCCAATCCATGAACATAGTGTGTCCTTCCATTTATTTAGGTCTTCTTTAATTTCTTAGCAATGGTTTCTAGTTTTCTGTGTACAAGTACTTTACATTCTTAGTTAGATTTATTCCTAAATATTTGATTATTTATTTGCTATTGTATATGAATTTTTTTCTTAATTTCTTTTTCTGATTGTTCATTACTTGTATATAGAAACACTAATGATTTTTGGGTATTGATCTTGTACCCTGCCACTTTGCCAAATCCATTTATTAGCTCTAGGAGCTTCATTGTGAATTTTATAGGATTTTCTGTGTATAGGATCATATCATCTGCAAACAGGGAAAGTTTTACTTCTTTCTTTCCAATTTGGATGCCTTTTATTACTTTTTCTAGCCTAATGGTTCCTATCAGAAAAGTCTGCCCAAGGCAAACACAGTGTGCAGGGCTTTCCCCGTCTTTCTGGGCCTCTGTCTTGTCCTATGCTTTTGCTCCCTGTTTACAGGAGTTTGGTTGTCCTGTTTCCCAGTGTATAGACCTCCCTCTCTCGATGGGCTTGAAGCCAGCAGGCCTTTGTCCCATACTTCTGCTTCTATAGTTTTCTATACTTCTTTCCTTGTCTCTAACTGCTTTTGCCTGGAGGACAAATTCTGGAAGAAGTGTCACCCAGGAGAAGACATTACTATGTCAGTATTTCCCAGTCAAAAAAGGTCCAGGGAGAAAAAGATGGCGTCAGCTTAGGAGGGCGACTGCAAGCAGCTCCCAGATCACGGCAGAGAGTGGACAGGGTGCGGCACGGGTGTCTGTGCTGTGGGTGTGTGGAGTAAGAAGCTTGGGACATCTATCTGGACAGATCGATGGTGTGGACTGAACCATAGAGATTCGTGAGTTTTAAGCCTGCCTGTGGTGCTTAACACAGT
>JAQZBX010012515.1:0-41095 GCA_029593785.1 Cabassous unicinctus
ACATAAGGCCAATAATCATTTTTCTATTAGTAAAACCAAACAAATACTAACTGTTCCAGAAGTATTGTTAAGATAATTAAACTATTTAAAAATTGTTTAACCTGTAACATATTCTTCTGAACATTTCTTAAGACCTGAATTCTTTCTAAAAGATAAATTATTGTTTTGCTAAATTTCACTGTTACCTTAATATACAAATAGTAAATATATACTTTACTTTCTACTTACTAACAACCCACATATGAGAACCTACTCCACCCTCTTCAGTGAATGTGGCTTCCAACATTTGTTGGGTTTGTGACCTTCGTTTTATATAAATGCCTTCTTGGAAGACATGCTTAGAAAACAATAATTCATAACCAATGCCACAGATTACCTTACATTTAACTTAATCCTGAATAAATTTATGCTGATTGCTTTGAAGGGGAAGGTTCTTTCCTAAGAAATGACGTTTAGAAGTTTATTTTAGACCACCTTCCTCTCTTAACCTCACCACATATGAATGAAGTTTGCACACACACCACCACTCGTGCAGTTTATAGGCTTTGGGACACCAGCCAATAAAAGACACTTAACATATAAAATTCTAAGCTTGTCTCCAACTATGTTCGAAGTTTTGTATTTGTTTATTTGTTTCTTAATCAAGAAAAAATGTTAAAACTAAAGTAATTTTACGGACTTAATAAAAGTTTGTTTTTTTTTTCTTTTTCTCCCCCTACTGAACTATCAGGACCCCAAATGCTAAACTAGGGTCACCTGCAATAGCCAATTGTATAGTCAATTGACTTAAAAATGAATCAGTTATTTTCTATAAATCCAAATACATTCTTTTGGGAGAATACTTTATAAATAATAACAGTTATGTATTCCATGTTGTTACATATTTTACAATGCAAATATTTTCTTCAAAAAGACATTTGATTAATATAAAACAAAAACACTTCTCAGTTTAGACTATTATATATTTTTTCTAATTGAAAGTGACAAACTAAATAATTGCCAGATTGTGACCCCTCAGAAGCTACAGTTAAATAGTCAGGAGAAAGAAAAGAGAGAAAATGCAGAGGAGAGTCTCCAGGGACAAATGCACACATTCTGGTAAAGGAATCAACAGCAATAAATTCAAGCTGACAAGTATTCAGAGGCTGAAGCAATATTCCATCAAATATTTTTAAATTCAGTTCCACACAAGTCAACTCAGTTTTGCCTTGAGATTTGACCAGACATTTAGCTGGTGTGAATATAATTACTTGTCTCTCTGAACTGGGGTGGCAAGCTGGAAACAGCTCAAGAAGGTGCATGGTGTTTTTTAAAAGGCAATAAACTAGAGGACTCAATGTGGAAGGGAACCCAAACACTTAGGGATTCATTTAACATGAAAAGCTTTTAACTCTGTCTTAACATCTTTATGCCACAACCTTTTTTGTTTGTTCGTTTTAAATCTAAAGGTTGTCACTTTTGCTTTGCTCAGAAGGTTAAAAACGAAAAACCATAATGTAGTTTATTCTTTATTTCGAGAGCTACGTTCTTCTTCATCTTATTTATCATGGGGGTCGAACACCAGTGTCAGATTCAGAGCAGGTATTATAATTTCAATCATCTTCCATAGGTATCAAATTTCATTTGCCAGCACCAAAAGCATCCTTCAAATAATATCTTCAAAATTTCATTTTGGGCCTTTCGTAGCTAAGATTCCTGGAAGAGATCCAAGATATAACACCCTTATTTTATATAAGTCAGCTCAGTTTTGAAATAATAATGTTGCTGTATACAAAAGAGCATGAATTAAAATCTCATGTAGCAAAATAAAACCTGGTATGTATAATTACATAGATCTCAGTACTGACCTTCTCTGAATCTACTGGATATATCTCTGTTGTTTGATTCACCAATGATTAAAGGGAACTATAACAGGCAAAATTATTAATTATAAACCTGATCATCTACAGAGTAATGCATGTATTTTCTTTCTGTGCTCCATATTCAGACTTAGGAGAAGGAAAGAATGTAAAATATCTCATTATTAATTTTATATCGACTACCTGTTGAAATGATAATATTTTGGATATATCATGTTAAGTACAACATTAAAATATACTAAAACTTTGTAATTTTTAAAATGTGGCTACTAGAAATTTTTAAATAATAATTGTGGCTCACATTATATTTCTATTGGACAGTATGATTTTATAGAGTGATGTTGAAATAGTCTATGAGGCCATTCAAACCTCTTTCTGATTAAAGTCATGGTATAAGCTATAATGCTTTAAATGAATATTATTCCCCTAACTCTCTCACGTGTGTTTTGCAGAGGGACTCAAGGCGGAGGGAAGAGTGAGGCTGTCAATCAGGAAGGTCACTGAAACATAAGATTCCACTCATTGCCTTTTAGCCTTATCCCTGACATTTAACTCTTCCAGAAATTTCCTCCGCTTCACTGCTTCCTGCTGTGAAAAGTTTCCAAGCAAACCCTGACCCAATCTCCAAGGAGGTAAACACATGCTCTACAGATCAACTGAGGTACGGCAATCACCACTGCTCTACAAACTGCGTGTCCACGCGGATGTGCAGATGGGAGCCCATGAGATTCTCTCACGCTAAACACAAGCAGGACTTCCACGCCAGCCAGGCCACCAACTCAATGCCAAGAGACGCATGCGGCTCTCATTGGCTCTTCACTGCCACCAAGGACTGGTGAGGGCACAGGGGTGGGAGGATGGCTGATGGGGGGTACCGTGCCGAACTCTAGCCCTAAACCTGCTGAAGCGCTGCGCTGCTTCCATCACTTCACTTCTTCCTGTCCTGGCTTCCCTAGATTTCAATGATAGGTGGAAACTCATATCCATTTTCAAATATTCACAATAGAGCTTTTGGCATTCATTCATTCATTTATTCATTCAACAAACATGTACAGAGTTCCTACTGTGGCAGGCACGGTTCTAAGGCATTTGGCAGACATCACTGCACAAAAGAGACAAAGATCCCATATCCAAGCAGGGAGACAGGCAATCATCAAGAAGCAAAATAAAAAAGAAAATTATATAGTGTGCAAGATGTCAGTCAGTGCCAACCAAAAGAAAGCAGAGCAGGGTCAGGAGGGCCTGAGACCCTGGGGGCAGGAGGAGTGGGCAGGGTGTGCCTCTTTGGGAAAGGAGATGTGTGCACACATCCAAGAGGGAGGGGCAGTCAGCAAAGCAGGGGTCCAGGGAGGAGAGCAGGCAGGTAGTTTCCAGGGCAGGAGGGAGGCTGGTGGTGGAGGGCAGAGGGATGGAAGCCATCACTGCAGGGACTCAGAGACCATGTGAGTTCTTACTCTGAGAAGAGAACCTGCTGGAACGTTCTGGGCCGAGGAATGCTGTGCTCCGACTCAGATTTTGTGAGAATCACAGGGGCTATTGTTCTGAGGATAGACTCTAGCGGTCAAGGATATAAGCAGGGGAGAGTTCATTTAAAATGTGTTCAATACTGTTGCAATGAAAGCTCAGTGATAACAATTAAAACAAAGAAGGATAAGAATAATGGTTTCTTCTGAGGGAGGGCAGGTCGCTGGTGGTGAAAGCGGGAGAAATGGGAAGAATTGCCAGGACCACGAAGCCAAATGGTGTCATTCTGAGTCTCTTCAAGAGCAGGAGTTGAGGACATTCAGCAATGGTAAGGTTTGCAGGGATGTGAGAGCTAAAATCCCTCCTGCCTCTGCCCTGTGAAAGAGGACGGTTTTAATAAAAGTTTGATTTTCTTTTTTATATGAAAGAAGCTATTGCCCTAAAAGCAAACAAATTACAACAACAAAGACCTAAAAAAAGGATGAATGCAATTGACCCTAGGAATTCCAACCGGTTCAAACACGGCAGCAGGAAACATAGCAGGTACATGGATTTGCCTTTAGATTAGGTCTAGCAGGAAAATGTGTGCATGTGAAGAAAAAAATTATCAGTATAAATAAACATTAATATGGAACTAATTTTCTTAGTTCTCTTTTCACTGAATAATTATACCTTTGGGCTAACATGAATAATGTATTAAGTAGCAGGCAGTTTATGTGAAATCCTGCAACTTTTTTTGCCCTCATTATGCAATCATTTGAAATCATTCCAGAGCGAACCAGGGTTGAAAAGTGACTTCTGTGCAAATATCCCTTCCCTGTCATCCCACGGATACTTTATCAAGTGTCTCTTTAGGTTACCAAGAACTATTCAAAAGGCTCTTTTAAATATCTTCTATGTTCAATAATTCATTAAAGTTCTAAAATGCCAAACTTCCTTTTTTGTTCGCTTATTACACATACTGATCATTAACTCAATTAAACTTCTAAGGACTGTAAAATCATATATTTGCTCCTTGGTTTCTCTGCAAATTATCAAAAGCAACCTGGGTATACTTAAACTAGAACAATTGTTACAATACAATCCTCATAAAATAATACACTTTTGGAGGTTTGGGAACTAAAGAGCCAAGGAGAGGCCAATTCCCCATTAAAATCCCTTCCTTTTTCATTGTTCTAATAAGCAGATGTGCCACCGCGCATCAATACATCAACCTCATGGTTGACCTCTTCTGAAAAGTATCACATAGCACAGAGAAATAATAATTATACAGACCTGCGTGGCCCTCATCATTTTTCTTGCTTCTTCACATTGTTACATTGTAGATCATCATAAAACGGCAATCTAATTACAACTATTAATTAGGCCCATGATTAATTTGAAATACCTGACACAAAATGTAAATAGTATGGGTGAGAGACGCCACTCAGTCGTAATGAAATTCTAGCACCTGAAACTGTTTGGCATCATTATCAGTCAAGCAACTGTGCTTAATTTCCTCTCAGCTGGGCATATTAATAGCGTTAGACCCTAGTATTGTTTACTAAAAACGTGCTGCAATGCAAAACAATTACCGTGCACCTGAACTCGCTCCCAGCTACAGCCTCCCAGGCCAATCCTAAAATGAACTCATTAGTCCCTGCTTCCTTTTAATACCTTTCCCATCTGCCCTGCCAAACACCGAGTGCCTTCAAGAAGTCAGCTGACTGCCCTGGAACCGCTGCATATTATAAGGTCTAAAAGCCATTTGTAAGTTGCTATGCAATAAAATGCCTTTTGTAAACCAAAAATTGAGATAATTTTGCCACTTAACAAATTTTTTTTATTAGCACATTCTTCATTTAATGAAATGTATTTTAACGACACATCTTTAAAATACGTTAGGACGCCTTTCTCCTAAGATCAAAACGCACCCTGCATTTTGCCGTCAATCAATTTATCTCATTTTAAAAATCTAATAGAATATTCACCACCTATCATTCATGGAATATTAACAAAAGTTAAATAGATCTATTCCATAAAACCGTGATTCAAGTATAGGTAGGGTAAGCATACTGACCCAAGCAATGTCTTCAAATATCCTAATTAAAATGCTATTTTAAATGCAATACATTCAAAAAGAGTTAGATCACTGGGAGGGAGGATCAATTTAAGTCTCCCAATCTTTGAAATACTATTTAAGATGGAACCCCAATTCTATGTGGTATGCCTCACCAAATTTACAAGTTAATAAATCAAATGCATACAAAAGACCTACATCTCTTTAAATGAAAATTTGAATATCTTAAAAGCCTAAATAAGTAAAAGCAAGAACAAAGATTGTATAGCAGCTCTAAGGAAGGATCATGGCTGACATTTCTAGAATGTGATACATACACATACATGCATTCATGGGAACACACAAACATACACACACCTTAAAGGAAAGGTTGGCTGGCTGACATTTCTATCCAAATAAGCACGTTGAAGAAATGTGATAATAACACCTACTTAACCATCAGTCTACATATAGAAAGAGTATCTCAACTTCAATGGCAAACTGACATGAGTAACTGAGCCCCACCCAGGAGAGACAGTCACTCTCTCATTGAGCTCATGATGATGACACCCCAAATTTTATCTCCAATCAAGACCTCTTCCATGGACACCAGCCTATAGGTCCAATTGTACACTGAACACTTCCACTTGTTTATCTACTGGGCCTCTCAAATGTACATGCCAAACTCTTGATTTGCCCCTATTGCACCCCATCTCCCAAACCTGCTCCACAGTCTTCCTCACTTCAGTTCATGGAAACATCATCAATCCAGTTGCTCAAGTGAAAAACCTGGGAGTCACTCTTGACCCTGTCCTCTTACAGCTCAAATCCAGTTGTTACTAAATCCTAATGGTTCTACCCTTAAAAATATATTCAAAGACTAATCACTCCTCATCACCTCCATTGCTACCACCTGGTCCTAGCAACACCCAGCTCTTGCATTGAATGTTTCCATCACCTCCGGATGGGTCTCCCCTTCCACCTTCAGCCCTACACAAGCTGTTCTATCAAAAACAGCCAGAGTCATCATTTTAAAAAGTGAGTGAGTTCACATGATCATGGCTCAAAACCCTTCGGTGGCTTCCCATGTCCCAGTAAGGCCTGACAGTGCCCCACAGGACTTCAGGGGACTGGCCCTTTTCTGCACTTGTCTCCTACTTCCCTCTGCCACTCACATTTTGCTTCTGCCTCTCTGCTCTCCCCTCTGCCTGGAACATTCTTGCCCCACATATCTATATGGCTTCATCTCTAATTTTCTTTCAATGTCAACCAGGCATTCCCTGACCACATCAATGTTGAAGGAGGGTCAATATTATATCTTCTCCATCAACCATCTCCCCTACCAACACAACTTTTCTCCCTTATTCTCCTTTATTTTTTCAACAGCATTTATCCCCATCATATATATATACACAAATATATGTGTATACATATATATTACTCTATCTTACTGTGGCAGATTATGTTTTCTAAAAATAGAGTTCCAACAGTATGTCCGGATTCACATGTTCTTCTAGGCCTGACTGCGCCCACCCCATCAAGTGGAGGAGTCTCTGTTCCCTCCCCTTGAAGCTGGTGGGCTTCTGTGATTGCCTCAACAAACAGAGTATGGTGGGAGTGACACCATGTGATGCCCAAGGCTAGACCATGACGTGCCGTACAACTTCTGCCTGCCATGCGATGCCCAAGGCTAGACCATGATGTGCCATACAGCTTCTGCCTGCCATGCAATGCCCAAGGCTAGACCATGACGTGCCACACAGCTTCTGCCTGGCTTGCTCTCCTATGTGCCAAGCCAGGTGAAGAGGCTGTGTGGAGAAAAGCTGACCCTCTTTTTTCCACACCATCTGAGCTCAGGCTTGCCAGTTGTGGGAGCAAGGCACCAGAGGAGCACCTCCTCCAGCTCAGGACCAGCTCCTGGACCGGCTGCCAGTGCTTGGGCAGTATTTTAAAATTTTGAGTGATCGCTTATTTGACTTTGTGTTTTCTAAGTGAAGCCCAATGGGGCAGCGGAGAATATCAGGGACTAAGGAGCCTGCTCGTGCATGCTCCTGCTGCCCTGTGGTAGGTTCTCAGCTGCCCTCCTCCCTATCACCTAGCACCCCTGGCCCACCCAGGCTCTCCCTGCCCATCCCTTCCCTGATGACCTCTGCATCCTCTGCCCTGGCAGGGGCTTGGGTGCAAGCCTAGGAAGGGTCATGCACATGCCCTGTGGTGTCTCGGGTACACAGGAGCTGCCGTCCCCACCCGGACTGGCAGGATTACGCAGAGAGGATGGACGCTTTCATCTGCTTGTCCCCATCCAGGTAGGGACAGGTCCACCAGGGAGGGTGCAATCCCTTGAGGTCCACCTTAGTCAGCAGTGGGTTGGGCTGCCACAGTGAACCACCCTGGAAAGGAGGGAAGCTTGGCTTGATGTCCCCACCCCAGCCACGGGCATTTCTTTCCATCCTGGAGTAGGAGGGGCTGTGTGTGTGTGTGTGGAGGGGGGGAAGTGGAGAAGCGAGGGAGTGGGGGACACAGGGTCCCCATGTGCCTGTGAGAGTCTGTACTCACTCAGCCAGTACCCCAGGCCCAAGGGAGCCCAGCATTAAACTGGGAATAAAGAAAACTCCAGGCCAGGTGGACAAGGGGATCTTGGAGGAAGAGAAAACTGGTTTCTATTTTAGTACCTTAAAGGGTATTTCCCCCCACTTTTTGAACAAGGGGCCCCTCGTTTTCATTTTGCACTGAGCCTTGCAAATTAAATAGGGGGCCCTGTTCCAGTCCTCAGTTGAACGGTTCCAGCTGAAGCCAAGTGAGGCAAAGGCCAGCCTTGCCCACTGAGCCCTGCCCAAACTGCAGTCATGAGCAAAATAAATGCTTGATACTCTTTTGGCACTGTTTGTGTAATTAGTTGTGAAACAAAAGATGGCCAGAACAATTATGTGACTGTTTTTCTGACTCTGCCATCACCAAGCCCACCCCACCACACACACACACACACACACACACACACACTTGAACTGAAGCTCCATGAAGTCACTGGTTTTCACTGTTTTCACTGCATATTCCCAGTACCTAGACCAGTACTTCATACAGATTATCGTTGCCCAATAAATTTTACTCAAAGAACCAAAGTTCCATTTTGAGGAAACTTTATGTTTAGGCAGGGTCACAAATATGCAGGTCACCAACAGAGTAAAACTTCAACTGCATTTAAGTATTAAAGGGTAAATAGTTGAAGAGTGAAAAGTGGATGTCCCCTGCCGGCTAATGCAATTGGTAAGGGCGAGGCCTTTGCATCCAGTTGGGGGTCTAGGGTTCTGAGAGCACCAGTTCAGGGAGGTGCAGCTGGGCCAGCCCCCGCCCTCTTGACGAGTTGTGACTGCCACATGGGCTTGCCGTGGGGGGCAGAGGGGAGAATCCATTTATTTCACTACCATGGACAAAAGCAGCTCCTAAATGCAAAGAATTGCCCAGTGCCCTTGAAAGAGGTGCAAAAGTGTAACAAGACATGGTCCTTAGCATCAGTCTTTTAGTAAGATTACATATTAACGTGATTGGCAAACAACACTGCCACTCAAAAATAAAACCATGGATGCCGATAGCAACCAATGTCCTGGCTTATTCTAGCACTCTTTCCACTATCCCCCTTGACTCTCAGCCTCGATGGCACTTAGCACAGACCAAGCCCAAGCAGGTAGACCCCAGGAGCCAGCTGCCCCCCTCGTACAGGAGCAGCAGGAGCTCACTCACTCTCCACGGGGTTGAGGAGTCTTTCTGCATCACCCACGTCTTTTTTTCCCTTAAACTTTTCTATATTGAAATAATTTCATACCTACAGTTGCAAAAATAATACAAAGTCCATAAAGAGAACTCCACCAGTTTTAACATTTTTGCCACATAGTATGTGTGTATGTGGTATGCACTTGAGATTTAAAATAAGGCCCCCAAATAAGAACTCATGAACAACCAGGTACCCTTTGAATGGAGATTTGAATATGGAAAAGCCACAGCCTGAAGCAGTTGTAGGCAGAACTACAAGCAGCAAGAAAGTGCAAAGGCCCTGAGGCAGAACTGAGGTTGGTGTGTTGAAGCACAGGGAATGAGGAGAAGAGAGGGAGGAGATGAGGCCAGAGAGGGAACCACCCAAACCAGGAAACCAAAGCCAAGTGGCAGAAATAGGAAGAAGATACAGTTTCTGCTGATAGTCACCCTTTGGTCTTTTTACCTGGAAAAACGCATGTGAGATAAACAGCAATTCTCATGCCCTCAGCTCTTTACTGGTCAGTCAAATATTAAACTGAGGATCTACTCCATGTAGGATACTGGATGCTGTATGTGTTCCCTAAGTGGCATCATGGTGAAGATCAAATCTCCCATCCTACCAACAAAGTTTTACAAGGAGAAGACTCAAAATATAATAAGGAATGGGAATCCTGTATGGAATGCATGATTGTTTTGATAACTCACAACTTCTCAAATAAAAAAGAAATTTTAAATAAATTAATTAAAAATATATATATATATAAAATAAGCTGCCTAAATGTTACAATCTCTACCACTAACTACCAGTGATTGGCTATTTTAGAAAACACAGAAGTAGAGAGGCCAGTCAATCCAATCCAAGTCTGAAGCTGAAATCCTTAAAGAATGTCTATCAATCACCAACCATTCCCTCCACTAAACTTACTCATTTCTAAGTACATATATTTATAAAAGAAAGCTATTTTTATTTCAGGAGGTCACAAAGTTTTAAGCAGCTTCTCAGGTCTCCTAGGCATTATTCCAGGGAAAAAAGAGGGAAATGCTCTGAGGTTACCACATTCACGCCACCCCAGAGCCCCAGAAGCCCCCTCGGGAATGGTGCTCGTCCCATTGGAGCAGGATTGAGAACGCTTATTGTTCCCTGGCTAAGAAAGAAGCTTCCTGATAAACAAGGCAAGCCCAAACAAACCATTAAAGAAACACCTCCATGGCTTTTGAGCAGCAATGCTTCATGACCATTTCAGTCCACTTGGAAAAATGCTCTGCCCAAAGCCAGCACACAATTAAAATCCTCATGTTCCTTTCATGGCTGGGCTAGTGTAAAACCCACTGTATAATTGGGCTAGAATACAGCTTAGGAAATGAGTAATGGAGCGCATATGTGTATTCTGTCATTTTGCATTACAGCTGCGGATGAGAAATAAGATGCAAACAGTTACTGATGAGCGAGGTGACGGAGGGAAATGAAAATGTCAAGAGCACGAGGAAACTGTTAAATGGCACCAAACGCCTGGGCGAGGTGTGTGTCTGCCCATGTGCTGCTTGTCTCTCTCAATCTATCATCAGAAAGGACAAGCATCCTTAGGAGGAACGAATGCCCTAAGTCAGAAGGATGGAGCTGGCCGCCTTCTTTGTTTGCCTGAGGCAGGAGCGTGCTTGCCCGAGACTGTCAGTTTATGGTCTTCACTGTGATGTGGTTCCTGTCAAGGGGAGGCCCCAAAATAGCCATGCATGGGGACCCCTTCAAATAGCGGCTGACAACTTGGCAAATATTAAACCCTCCCGAGGGTAAGTGGAGTGATTTTAAGCATCTTTTTGTTTTTTAATAATTTTTTTTATTTTTAAAAGATACTTAGATTACATAAATGTTACACAAAAAATATAGAGATTCCCATATGCCCCACTCCCCACACACCCCACACCCTCCCACATAAACAACATCCTTCATCAGTGTGGCACATTCATCACAATTGATAAATGTATCCTGGGGCTTTGCCACTGAGCATGGGCCACAGTTCACCCTGTAGTCCACACTCGCTCCCACACTGTTCTGCATGTTATAGGATGATATAAAATGACCTATATCTGTAGTTGCAATGTCATTCAGGATGATTCCCAAGTCCCCAAAAAGCCTCCATATTACAACTGTTTTTCACTCTCCCTGCCCCCAGAGCCTCCAGTGGCCACTGTGTCCACATCAATGTTGTAATTTCTTCTATTGCTAGAATTACAATATGTCCACAGTAGGATACCAGTAAGTCCACTCTAGTCCATAGTTCATTCCCCAATCCTGAGGATTCCGGGATGGTGATGTCCACTCCACCTATAACTGAGAGGGGTCTTCAGTCCCATACAGCCAATGGATGGGACTCTCTTGCTTGCAGTTGTTGGCTCTCTCGTTTCCTTGGTATGGTGGTTGTCAATCCTCACCTCCTTGTTAGTTGTCCTGGGTGAGTCCAATGAACTGGAGAGGTGTTGCAACTCCACTGAGGCTCCAAGCCCAGCTGGCACATGGACAGCCCAAAGATTCCATTCTCTTGGACATGCACCTACAAACTCCGGCACCAAATATAGGTTTAAATAGAAGGGACAGGTGAGCCATGTGTAGGGAAGCCATGATTGAGTCCAACTCTGTCATCCTCAGGAGCACAAACTCCAAAGTAGGGCCCACTGGCAAGGCACCAAACTCTGGAGCTATCTGTCCTGACCATAGGACCTGGGTGTCTCCAGAGCCCTCAGGAGCCCCACTATTTGGGGTAGTATCCACTTTGGCAGTCTATGAGATCCTGCTGAGATGTGCATAAGCGTTACATCTGGGATGACCTCCCAACTCACTTTGAAGTCTCTTAGCCATATAAACTCATTTGTCTTTACCTTTTCTTTTCCCTCTTTTATCCGAGGTCTTTTTCCAGTTGCATTGCTAGTTGGTGCTTTGTATTAATCCTTTGGTGCCAGGGAGGCTCATCCTTGGGAGTCATGTCCCACGCTGGGGGGAAGGTAATGCTTTTATATGCTGAGTTTGGTTAGAGAGAGGCCACATTTGAGCAGCAAGGAGGCTCTCAGGAGGCAACTCTTAGGCACCCCATAACAAAAGGCTAAGTTTCAATTTCAAGAGCAAAGGCTCATAAGCCTAGTCATCAATATCAAGGGCCCATCAGTGGATCATCCTCCTTCACCAGTCACTGCCCCTGCACTTGGGGGACTGTTGCTGCTCCATTAGAGAATGTGGCAGAGTTAAGCATCTTTTAAATGAACCAAAGACAGGCAAGCAAACAACCATCTTAAGAATGCCCATTTTAGCAAAAGGGACACTGCAAGTCTGAAAATGTGGGGACCGGTTCAGAGCAGAAAGACTGCAAAGGGAAACGGAATCACCACTGCTTCCAACATACCCACATTGGCCTCAGGGTGAGCAAAAGGTGAGGAAAGAGCCGGTGAGAGGTGATAAAAACATGACCACTGTACAAAAATAAGACTGCTGTGGTTACCAGCTGAGAACTCCCCCTCAGGAGAATGAAAAGTTTTACCTTTTGAGACAAGAGAAAATGATCTGTGCAAGTGAAGCCCCTCTGTGAATAAAGAAACAGGAAAACAATGAAAACGTTCCCTGTTCTCTGAGAGAAAAGGGAATGCTGGAAGCCAGGCTATCATCCCTGCAAAAAAATGCAGGTAAGCAAAGGGCCCCAGGAAAAGAGTGAGCACATCTCTGAGCAGGCGGATTGCTTATTTCCTCAATGCCTGGAGAATTTATTAACAAATCAGATATTCACTTAGAAAAGCACTTGGTCATATCCTCTTATTATTCAGGAACAAATTTCCGTACTTTGGGCTGAGATGTGTTCTAAAAACAAAGGTGCAAATCTATGGGAACTGTAAAAAATCACGATCCTTGAATTAACTACAAAACCTTCCTGCATTTTAGAAAAATCACACGCTACGGGAAGAATGGCTTATTTGAAATGTTTTCCTCCCGATAGGGAAGTCAAAGTCTCCCTTCCTGTTTTACCATTTTATTTATTTTATGACTTCATGAAAGCCAAGCAATAAGCCAGGAGACATGAGCGATATAAAAGGAAAAGCCAGCTAGAGGGAGATAGTGGTGTGCACAAAAATCAACAGCAAGGCATCTGTGACCATTTTAGAAAGAAATCATAATAAGTTAAGTGCATTTAATTCATTAGGGAGAGCAGGAAGAATGAAAAAAGAAAAAAATATATATATATATATACACAAACACATTCCTTTAAACTTGGGCTTCAACATCCTAAGTAATATTCTTCCCAGGCAGGGATGAATTTTAAAAAATAATATTGATTCCTGATACCAATATAGGTATTTCACTGAGGTGAATCTGAAAGGATTCAGGCTTCTCCTCTCTACTTTCTGGTTCACGATTCTAAAAGCCATCTTCTAGTCTGATTAGCAATGATTCTGAAATGTGGAAGGCAGTGAAGTCAAACTCAAGTCATTAGAGCAGCAAATTTCAGAGGCTCTGATGAAAGGTTAATAGGAAAGAGAAAATCTAGTAGCATAAATGACTATGCAATTTCCATAATCCATATAATCTATAACCAGAGATTACTGGTACTGCCAGGGAGGTCTAAGGCATTCATCCCCCCCATATTATAGTGACTGTGTTAGGAAGGATACAGGTAAGGGTGCTGTAACAAAATAAGATGATGCTACACAGGAAGGTGTGGTTTGGGGAGATTTCGCATTTCTATGCTGTTTCAGTCAAAGACAAAACCCACGGACCAAGAAATTTTCATTATGAAATTCACCCAGCACAATGATGCTTAGCTTCAGACACAGTGAACAATTTATTTTAAACACTTTTCATCCTTTTATTCATAAACAAGTAGAGGGTAGACTTACGGAGATTAAAATCCAGTTCTTATTCCAAGAATAGCAGATAAAATCTTCACATTTTACAAAACCCTTCAGCATACATTAATCTAGACCAATGGGTGGCCAAGTGTGGGCCACAGAGCTGTATCATCAGCATTAGTTTGCATCAGCATCACTTGAGAACCTGTTAAAAATGCAAATGTTAGGTGCCACCCCAACATGGGAGCAGGGCCCAGTGTGGTTTTTCGTTCTCAAGTACCAGGACCTCGTACATGAGAAGCATGAGCTCAACTGCTGAGCTCCACCTGTTCTGCGCCAGCATGTGTTGTTTTTTTTAAAGATTTGTTTATTTATTTATTTACTCCCCTCACCCCCGGGCGCTCGCTGTCTGTTCTCTATGTGTTCTTCTGTGTCTGCTTGTCTTCTCTTTAGGCGGCACCGGGAACCGATCCTGGGCCCTTCCAGAGTGGAGAGAGGCTGCTCAATCTCTTGCACCATCTCAGCTCCTTGTTCTACTGCATCTCTTATTGTCTCTCTTCTGTGTTCTCTTTTTGTTGCATCATCTTGCTGTGCCAGCTCTCCGCTCAGGCCAGCTTGTTTTTCACCAGGAGGCCCCAGGGAAACAAATCCTGGACCTCCTATATGGTAGACAGGAGCCCAATTGCTTGAGCCACATCTGCTTCCCCAGCACATGTTTTAACAAGTCCTCTAGCGCAATTTTGATGCACACTTTAGTGTGAGAACCACATCTATTCTACATGATCACTTCAACAACCCTCTGAAGTCAACATCCTTAATCACCATTTACCAGATTCCAATCTGTTGACCAACTGGTTCTAAGAGAGCTGGCCAGTGGCATGGCCATGACACCCCTTGCTTGGGTTGCCTTCCAAATTCAAGGCACTTCTCACCACACGATGCTTCCTTATTAAACCAAAATTCTGTCATCCTGTAGAAAAATGTATCTTTGAGAGTTCACTGTTTTCCCCCCAGTGTCCATGAAACACATATCTTATTTAGAATAAATCTTTATCTGGAATGTTGCCTATGGGTGATGCTAATTTCCAGAATAATTTTCTCACTATAACTTTTCCAACAAGCAAGAGAGAAGCCCAGAATTATCAGGATATTGGCAAGAGACAATCTTAAAAAATCTAACTCAAGATTTTTCAACCAGATTTTCTTCTGATACACTGTAGAGATGAATGCGAATTTACATCTCATGGGTCTGGGATTTTTAATAGAATTCTTGCATGTGACAAGTGACTGTTGATTAACATGTCATCAGAGTTTTGCCTGGCAAAGTTATAGATAAATCTTTATGCTCAATGTGCATAAAATTATTTCTCATTTAATAGGATAATATGGAAGAAAATGGTAGCCAAATTTTCAAAGTAAATTTACCCAGCCTTGGTATTAATATCACAACCTGTTTCACAACCATGCTGCTTATGAGCAACAGAATTTGCAGTGGTCTCAGAAAGTGCTAATGATACACGGCCATGGGTGGCAAACTACCTAAAATGCTAAGGCAATGTATCAAATGGTGAACAGAAATCCATTCCTCCTCCTTCTGTGCAATTCTATTCCTGCATCCCTCTACTATTCCCAAAAATATACAGAGACCTCCCCAAACATTCCAACTTGGAGGAAGCATGGATGAATTAAACACAGGTCCACTCGGAATGGGCTCTCAACCTAGCAAAGGATACTCAAATAACCGCAGTACAACAATGGATGGCATCACCGCCAGCCTAGCATCTCAAACAACATGCTGTGGGCAGACACAGGAGCAGCTGTGAGTCCTATGCAGGTGAGGCAGGGAAGGTGAAACAGAGCTGGTGCTTGAAGGGACAGTAAGATTCAATCCCAGGGAGAGCAGAGGAAGGCACTCTGAGCAGAAAGATGGGTATAATGAAATGCACAGATGGGTCCTGAGAAGCAAACACAAGCTGTGGGTCCCCACCCCCTCTGGGCTGGGCAAGCCATCTGGTGTGGCGGTACCCTAAAGGCATCAGGGAGGAAGTGACCTGCCTGGGAGAGGAAGTGAGAACATACCTTGGGACAAGACTGTGAAGAGTTTTGTCTGGGGAAAGAGAAGAGAAAACTTACATTTATTTCAAAACACTGTGGTATATATTTTTTAGATATTATGTTGCATGTGCTTCCCAACAATCCTGAGAAGAATTTTATTTTCCCATTTTACAGATTAGGAAACTGACACTAAAGTTAAGAAACGGGCCCACACCTACTAAACAGAAGTGCCAGTATATAAGGTCAGGTTATGTCTGATTCCAGATAAATGTTAATAAAGCTGCCTTTTGAAGGCTTCCAGCCTGGCAATAAGAAGCCATCTCAAATCTATGAAGAAAGCAATATATAGTCAGATCTGCATTTCAAAACAATTCTGGCAGCAGCATAGGGAAAGGAGTGGAGGAGAGATTGGAGGATACTGCGTCCAACAAGGGAAGGAAGAAATCCCAGACCAGAGTGAAACTTGTGCAAATAGGGCACTAAAGGCTGAGAATGTGAGAAAGAAAGGAAAATCAGACTGCCATCTAAAAATCAAAAATTCACAGTTCATTATGATAGATTAAGTAGATAAGCAAAGTAACTTTAAGAGTCACTCATCAAAGGAAAGACTATATCATCCATTGGATGTCATCACTGGAGACCCTAAAAGGCAAACACCAGCATATCCATCAAAATCAGATGGAGAGGGGTGGGGGATGCCCCAGCTCATAGGCTGGACCTGGCCAGCTGGTCAACACAGGTGTATCTGAACCTGGAAATAGCTGGAAAAGGCCATGCTAACAAGAATCCCCATTTCAACCTTGGTCATGTGTATCCCTCACCAATATTAAGATTTTAACGTGGATTGGTGGGGTAGCCCATCAGAAATCTACTTGCATAAAAAAAAAATGAGGATCCTCTTGAGAGAATGAATAAGGAGGAAATAGCAACACTCCCTCTCTCATCAGGACTGAGAGACCATTCTCAGTACCATGACAGCTGTGTAGATTTGTCTTCTGGTTCAATTTTCCATGAACTCATAGTCAAAGTCTATCGAGAGAAGGTTCCAAAGTGAAACAAAGAGCCGTGTCACTGATAAATCAAGCCACAGACATCGCTGATCCAGAGCCACTCTAATAAAATGTGACACAAGAAGAATGACGTCTCAGCCCTCTGGTTTATATTAGCATGCATGTCTTTTGATGGTTTGGGTGGTACCCAAGGCTGCAGCAATGCTGGGTGCACGAGGTACAAGGGTGGGTGTGCAGTGGAGGCCAGTCTACCTCGCCCCAGGCCCCACCTCAGTCTCCAGCTTCCTTACTCCACTCTCATCACTGGCCTCCTCCCTTTTCCTTGGAAATCCAACCTTCCTTGTCTCAGGGCTTCTGCACCCAGTTTCCTCTCCTTCGATGCTCATTACCTACCCTTTGACTAAACTCTCTTCTTCCTTATGGTCTCAGATGGATGTCAACTCCTCACGGACCCCAAAGTTGGTGTGATCCACAATCATATTCTCTCATAGAGCCCTCAAGTTGTGTAGTGACCCCTCGAGACTGTAAGCTCTATGAGGACAGGGGTCTTGCCTGCACAGCTTAGCAGTATATTGACAGGATTCAGGCAGGGGACAAGAATTTGTCAGTGTTAATATGGCCCCATTTAAAAGTCTGAGCCGATGTTCACGAAAGCAACGTAATGCCTTCCTTTCGATTCCCTGCTTCCAGGCTCACCAAGAAAATATTGATTATAATGAGTTTCCCACAGAGCTTGCCAAAAAGGAAAGACGGTCCTGGCTTAAAGGTCGTGGATATCTAGTTCCTTTAGGTCTCATTTCATCATTATCAATTAATAAAATACCCTTATGACTATAGGTCAGGAGAGACCCAATATTGGTGAACTGACAAAACCTGGCTCCTGGCTCTTCAAAATACAATTGAGCACCTACTTCGCATATATGAGGTCCCGGGTTCAAGCCCTGGTACCTCCTTAAAAGTTTAAAATAAATAAATAAATACATACATACGCACATACATACATACCAAGGACCAGACTCTGGATCTTAGCACATTTCACCAAGGAGATGCTACCCTCTGAGGCTCTATCTGGGCAGTCACAGCCTGTTCTCTAAGATGGCACCTGCTCGATGGATTTTTTCTTTTAATTTCTATAGGTGTTATAAATTTAGATGAGAATAAAATCAGGGGCTGGCATTTATCTGTGTTGTATATTGAATGATTATTGGCTTGACAGCCAAAATGAGCATCATTCCATAGCGGCCGAAAAGAGAGCACGCATATTTATTGCTTTGCAACTACCTGGTTTATATTAGCATGCAAGTCTTTTCATGGTTTGCAACAAACCAAGCTGTATTTCAGCACCCTAAAATGACTTTAGGTTTTATCTCTAAAGCCCTTTTCAAAATGTCTTTTATTTTTTAATGATTACTAGTGATCCAAATAAAAGAAAACAAAAGCTTACCGTTTTCATAAAACAGGTGGGCCGTGAATCAATATCATTTCCAAACACTAATGATTTTCCTGGAATTGTTGAAACAGTTACATAAGTAGAATTGAACCGCGATCAAATCATATGCATGAAAATATGCCCTATACTAAACTACTCCCCTAATAAACAGAGTCAAATGAGATTGGTTACTTAAAATTAGTTTTTATATAATTAAATTAAAATCTGGCTATTTTAATTAAGTATTTAGCAATAAATTAAATATTTGCTAGGTTTCATTTTACAATATAACATTTCTGCAAATCTATTCCAAAGTCAAAGGCTAATCATACAAGTTTTAATAGAGTTTTGGGGGAGAAACAAGGTATTTTTCTGTTCAACTACTTTAATATGACAGAAGATAAAATAACTGATTCAAAAGAGAAATCATTTATGTAGATGTAATAATTGAAATGCAATTCATGAAGCAAACACATATTGAATATTTAATAATTAGCATTAGAGTAGGACTCATGTTTAGCCTGATGAGGAATTACTCATTGTTCACTTAATTGGAAAAATAATATTTCAAATTGAGAATTAAAAAATAGTAAGTTAATTAAAAGGTTTTTTTGTAACCTAAATGATATAAGTATCTCTAATCTTCTTACATATGACCAAATTCTCATCTACAGATCTGCTAATTAGAATTCCCAGTCATCTATTTTGCATATACCTCAACCATTTATGCCTTTTCTTAGTATTCCATAAAGGTTTACTCTAATTCTTTTCTATTTTTTTCCATTTTGGTTTTTTTTTAAAGCAGATCATCTTTAGTGTATTTCCAACTAATTCAGCTAAGTTTTCGTGGAAACACCCCCCCCCCACTCATATTTTATCAATTTTCTTGATAGGATAATTCTGAGATTTTAATTAAATTGCAAATATAATCAAAACAAAGAGGTTTGAGAACATACACAACTGACTCTTCTAGATACACAATTCTACTGTGTTTAGCATGGGCTAGGCATGTTCACAATTTTTACCTAAGTTTTGGAGAATATTAATTAGTTGTGTGCATTAGTTAAAAATGCTTCTGTGGTAAATAAAGATTTTCTGATTTTAAAATAAATACAAATGTTTGCTTCAGGAAAGGATAATACAGTTTATATAAGCATTTAAATTTATAATTACTAATAACAGGAATTTTAATTTAAAAACTTATTCTTCCTTTTGCAAAAGAATTCATCTCAGATTATCCTTGGTTAGTAGAAAACTCCCAAAGTTATAAATTATTCTATTTATGACATTTCAAGTAATATGCAATAATTTTAAAGAAAAAAAAACTCTAATATTTTTAAGCAAGACCAATGTAAAAAGTGTGCAAGGAAATTTGTTGGGAAAAATTCCTACAGAACAATCATGTTTAAATATCTGCTACCTATTTAAATAAGTTTGCTTCCCTTTTAACTCTAAACTTGCTTTCAACTATATTAATCTGTTTTTATAATAGAATGATGTTTAGAAATTAATCAATGGATTATCTGTTCTGGAAATTTGCTTATATATACAAGTAAAATGAAAGACAAAAGGGAATCTGTGAAAAAATTTTTCTTTGGGCTGTTCAAAAAAAGCCCAGAATTATTTTAAATTGTATCTTTGCCTTACTATTTAAAGAAATAGTAATTTGGATTTCACAGTCCATTGAAATAACCTGATAAAACATGGATTCCAACTGAAAATAAAGAAATACAGCTTTGAGCCTTGTTAAGAAACTAAGTTTTCAAATAATGGGTCTTATCTCATCTCACGTCAACATAAAATGCTTTATTTTATAAAATATTATACTAAGGAAAAATAAAGCACAAGTAATTGAAAGGGCCACCCACTCCCAGCCAATGCCCATGAGGTCATGTACATTTTCACTGTCATGAACACCCCCATCTAATGGTCCCATTGAATTATCTTACGTCTTTGCTCTTTTATAGAGCAGAGACATTATCTATTTTAAGAGAGTCAGAGTATATTTAAACTTTATAAAATTCTATGCTAAATATATTCCTAAATATTGTTCAGAAATAAGTTTCACAAAACCAGCAAGTAAATTCAGTCCTTACATGCCATCACCCCAAATATTGATAATTTATTAATATCCTATTATGAAAATATAAATAATACAAGGATGAAAGTGAAAAACCATAATAAAATACAGAACTAGAAGCTATTACTGAAGTCTCGGTACCCTTTACCCTCCAAACGTGTGCAGGCTGATGTGGTCCCAGGTAATTAGCCAGAAGGGTGAAAAGAGCCCACAATAATCACGGTAAATGTTAAAGCGAGCACACCAGATGACCATGGCAACATTACTGCAGCATTTCACAAATCAAGTCAACACTTAAAGTTGCTGTAATCCACACACGATGCTGCTTATAAAGAGTACAAACCGGGGTGGGGGGGGGGCGGGGGAAGGAACAGAAACACAGGCTCAGTGCAGTCTTTTGTTTCCCACATTGCGGAATGATTTTTTCCATTCCCAAGAAGATTTAAGTTGACAAATTGGTTCTTCTGGCCGCTTAGCTTCCTGACCTCGAAAAGTCCATTTTCTAACTTCTGTCTCATCCAGCTGTTGACAGGCTAATGCCACCAAGCAATGTAATAAAATCTCCAAGGGGTTTAGGATTAGGGTAGGAAATTGTAACAACAGTAGAAGAATTAAATGTGAAGTCGGCCCAACTTTTAAGACCCAATCTCGACTGTGTAAAAGAGAACAAATAGTTCTCTGGGAGGAGGTTAATGTATATTCCATCTCTCCCAGGACACAATACTTAAAGAGTATTTCCTGGGGCTAAGTTGGAAACTTTCTTGCCTAAAACGCTACTGGGAAGTTGATACAATTTAGGGCACTGTCTTTACTTTGGCAGAATTTTTCTTGGAGCTAAAAAATCAGGTTTTCTTTTCTTCACAGAACTACGAATCCATAAGCTAGTACAGCTACTTGTTTTTAGGTCCTAAAATACTTAGGATAATCTTCGCCATGAATGCAGGCTGAAGAATGGGTGGTTCGAAAGTGAGATGTCAACATTTCTGTTTGTATCTCATGGAGACAGTGCTCCTGCACATTTCCTCTTAATCCTGCATAGTACCTACAAGCAAGGGTCCAGACCTGACTCTGCCAGGGTCACTTAACCTCTCGCAGCCTCAGTTTCTTCATCTGTCAAATAGAGTATTATCCGCAATAGTACTTACCTCCTAGGATGGAAGAGATTAATTAGAATGTAGGGAAAGTACAATATTCAACAAATGCTTCACCCATTCTTTACTTAGCCTCTGATCATAAAAATTTAATCCCAACTGCTTAACTAAAAAGTCTCCCATCTTAAAATGACTTTTGATTAATCCCTATGTTAACTAAATTCTCAGTACCATATTAAATCCTTTAAGAAAGTTTGATTGTAGGTCTCCATCAGATACAGAAGGACAGCTTTGGGTAATTAGCCTCTTCTTAAGATTCATGGCATCCCTCTGGCTTTATAGATGGGACACATTAAAGCATATACATTTATTAATATTTGGAAGATATGTGCATCTTATTGAATGAGAGAACTTAATAAACATTCTGTTAATATATGACAGCAATCATATCTTGATATATTAATCCCTCTTCTTTTCTTCCTGATATTATGGGATTTTTTATTACACTCATGATAACTCACCAAGGATGATCAGGAAAAATCAAATGTGAATCTTAAGTGCACACACATACATGCTCAGATATTTAACATAAAAGACCAATCTACTGGCTAAAATAAGACTTATCTATGAATTGTATTTCAAGCCAATTCTTTCCTTCATAATTCATACATGATTGTAGGTTAACAATATAGGAACTTTTATATGACTAAGGAAGTGAAGCATTAATTAAATATCTGAGCTTCACACAGTCCATGGAATATAATAGACGATCTTGAGAGCAAAGCAAATCAATTACACAACCAATATTTATGAAACACCTATTATATACTCAGCACTTGGAAAAACAAGGAATACAGAAAAACTAAGAGTATTGGCCCTACTCTTAAGGTACTTAAATTCTTGGCACGGAAATGGGGCATCTACCGAAATAACTAGAAAATGGTTCAGAAGAAAAAGTCACTGGAGAAGAAAGAGATGGGTTGGTTGCAGTATCTGGGCATGAGTTCCATGAAAGGGCTGAGACCAGCAACTCCAAGTAGGGACACACAGGCTCTTGCTCTGAGACAAGGAAAGGGAAAGGTTGATGGGACATGGGTGTTGGATATATCATGGTTTACATGTTCATTGGAGTTGTTTCCAATCTCATTAAAAAAAAAAAATCAGTCTTTTTTTTAGCAGATCCATGCATTATTCTGATCTATATTTATCACATCACTGGCATTAAATTTGTTTTATAAAAGCTCTAACCTCCAAATGACTGTAGTTACAAGACTTGAATATGGGGAAGAGGGACATTTCATTGACTTCAAGTCAAGGATCTGGAATTCAAACTTCTAGGTACCCTAAGGTGAGCACTAAATGGACAATCTTCTCAACGAAGAGTTAGGCATCCTCCTAATTAATCCATCCATTCTATAACATATTAAGATATTTATGGAAATGACTTTAGCATGGGAATCTAAAATCCAGACTCTAGCAGCTATTCTATCATTTCTAAACTTGGTGAGTTTACTTCATTTTTTTTAAACAAATCAATTTATTAATATATATTAATAAAGCATAAATCCATCCCAAGTGTACAATCAATGGCATTCAGTATAATCACATAGTTGTGCATTCATCACTTCCTTTTTCAGAGACCAGCTCCTCCCCTTTCCATGTGGTCCTAGTGGAGCTGCCAATCACATGTCCTAACCCCACCACATCACTGGGAATGGGCTCATCACCTAAATTATGATCCTGTCCCTGAGCCACAGCTATCACCTGGGACTTCTGCACATGACCCAAAGCAGGAAAATGAGGCTTTTCAGGGGATGTTATAAAGAGCTCTTGGAAGAAAGCAGCATACCTTTTCCTTTGGAATTGCTCATCTGTAATGGACTCCATCACTACTCTTAATAAAATTCACAAATATCTCAGAGACATGGTGTTAGACATGGTGCAAGATGGACAAAGGAAGATGCATAATGAATTATGGTCGTTTAAGCGATTTTCCTTCAATATCTGCATTAGGAGAAAATGGAACAAACTCTGATGGAAGCACTGGACTGGACTGGCACTCCTGACTCCAAACCCACTCCTGAATGTCCCAGGATAGATAAACCAATCTTTTTTTTTTTTTTTCTTAAACTATATTCAATTGGGGATTCTGTGACTTGAAAGCACCCTAATACATATGACCTATAGAAAGTGAGCATTCTTGGATCTCAACTTCCTCATTATCACAAAATTGTCTTTCAGTAAGGTAATCTTTAAAGTTTCTTACATGCGATTATTTGTTTCAAGTTATGCGTGGTAGATTGAATCATGTACCTCGACAACAGATGTGCTTAATCTTAATCTGCATTCCTGTGAATCCATTTGTAAACATGTTCAAATGAGTCAGGCTGTGGACTCATTTGTGAATAGGATCTTCGAAGGCTCCACTTGGGTGTGGCCAACTGAATCAGGTTGGGTCTTAATCCGTTTTACTGGAGACAGAGAAGAAATTCGGACGCAGAAGTCAAAGAAAGTCACAGGAAGAAACCAGAAGGCAGCAGAAACTGGAAGAGCAGATGTGGAAGGAGACCAAGGACAGCGACACGTGACAGAAAATGGGCGTCACCAGGACACTGCCAGTTCCAGGAGAACACCTGGCCTTGACAACGCCTGGATCTGGGATTCCTGGCCTCTAAAACCATGAACCAATGAATTCTTGTTGTTTAAGCCAATCCACTGTGAGGTACTTGTCATAGCACCTGGCAAACTAAGGCATTATGTAGCTATCAGATCATTTGGAATGGAATAGATATTTGTATTAATGCCATCAATGGGACACAGGAAAAAAAGCTGCTTTCCACAGCAAGTTCTGGTTTTCTACCTGGCTATCTGTACTGGCGCAGAGATAGATCCCAAATGCTAATCATCAGTATATTGAAGTATACAGCATTTTTATTGTATTGACCTTCTAAAATATGGGAAACTCATTTTAAGTATCATCTACCCATTCAAGGTCGATATCTGTTGCTGTCAATCATTCTTGCATTTGACCATTCCTCTTTAGACTACCTCCATCCTCACGTCTCCCACCAAATAAATAATCTAGAAAACCACAGTATGAACTTCCTTTGGATGCCTTAGAAACATGTAACTGGTTACAAGTTAAATCAAGCATGAGGACAAGGGTGATTCCTCTTTTACCATCTACTCGTTAAGAAGTGGTAGCATTCTTCAGATAAGCTTTCAAAGACAAATTCGGTTTGTTCGCAGGAAATGAGTCAATGGAAATAGCAAGAAACTGCTTGCTCTACAACAGAAGGATAGTATCTGCTGGCTCAACACATATAAGAAGTAAAAGCAGGTAGAACAATGCAAGTCAATCAAATGAGAGAAAATGCTGAAAGGTGAAAATGAGCATCTAGTTAAGAGCCACCACCTGGAAACCAACAAAATTGACAAAGCAAAACACTACAGTTTTAGAGAAATGAACAGGGTTCAGTTTCTTTAAGAAGATCAACTTTTCCACTATGAGGAAGAGAGTTTATAATGGTTATTTCACGTGGATTCATTTAATATTTCTTAGCCATTCACAGTGCTATAAATGAAATATGTCCTGGATCAAGAGATTAAATCATTTTCTAAAAGACCATGAGAAATTGTGCATCTGCAGTCTTTGACTATACAAACTATTGTTGATGCAAGAGTAAAAATTAATAATCAGAGGACTCAAGCATATCTGTTAGTAAATCTAAAATTAACATAAGAAACAGCTTAATAGCACTCAAATAATGAGTGCATTAAAAGGCAATTCTAATTTAAATATAACTTAATACAGTAATTTAGTACTTCATAACTCTGCCTCAGAAGACAGTGTACATAACGTACTGAACCAATACAAATGAACTTAAAATCATTAAAGTTCTGAAGTAGACAAAAACTGGGGATGTGTCTAGGCTCATGCCATTAGATCAATATGTTTGCATAATTAGAGCCCACCGAGATGTTTCTATAACATGGGGCAGGCAGAAACAATGATAGTGTTTTTAGGAACAAAGTTTGAAAGTTTAATTGTACTCATAAACCACCCTTCTCCTTTTAAAAAAATATACAGCAATATATTAAGAAGTATAAAGTTTAAAATGAAACAAACTAGATTTATCACAGAAAGGCAAAAGTATTCACCGCCAATTTCTATGTCTTTGGAAAACAGTTTCCTCTTGTAGATATAATGCTCATAATCAGACATGTATTCTCAACCTCCCTCTGGTACTAATCCAGCTTTGCTGGGGCTTTTCAGAAAATGTGAGAAATTAAGTGTTTGGGGTAGGGTACAGGGGGCATACACCCTGTGAGCTAGGAACTAACCAATCTTTAGTTTTTCTATTTGGCGACTGAACGTTGTTTTGGTCACCCTCAAGTCAGAGAATAGTTTAAAAGAATTAAAGAAATTTTAGCATTAAAACGAGTGTCAAGAACTTTAAATATCTGTTCTCCGGCAAAAGCCAAGCATAGTCCTTTGTTTTTTTGTTGTTGTAGTTCCACCCACCCCAGGATGATGGCTCCCTTGTCTGCTTATTGTTTTCACTCATCTGCTCGTTGTTTGTTTGTTTCATCTTTAGGAAGTACCAGGAACTGAACCCGGGGCCTCCTATGTGGGTGTCAGGCACCCAACTGCCTGAGCCACATCTGCTCCAGGCTCATTTGTTTTCACTCACTGTCTAATTGTTTGCTCGTTGTCTGCACATTGTTTTTGCTTGATGTCTGTTCGTTGTTTGTTTGTCTTCTATAGGAGGAACCAGGAACTGAACCCAGGACCTCCCATGTGGGAGGCAGACACTCAACTGCCTGGGCCACATCCACTCCCCTCTTTGTTCTTAAATTACCTCGTAAGATGGTAAAGTTAGCTGAAGTGCGAAGTTAGAATTTTGAACACGGGTCTGGTTCACCTGTGGAAAACTCTGTAATCGCAATGCAAACTAGGAAAGTTTCAAAAGCAGTAAAAGCATTCTCTCTTAATGAAGCTCTATAAAACACAGCACTTAATGTTTGTACTCAAGTCCAAAACCGTAAAGGCATTTTCAACAAGTCCATCTCACTCATCAATTCCTTAATTCTCTTATGAGATTTTTCAATATTCACCCATTTGATGATGATTAAGAACTGAATATATCCCCCAAAGAAATATTAACAAAGTAGGAGAAAGAAAAAGAATAGAAAACCTACAATAAAGAATGTGAGTACAATGTAAAGCCACTAGGAAGTACCAGATGGATAGCTACCTACTAAATATTGATTGGATGAGTAAATAAATGCATAAAAAGACTCTAATACTAGTGGCTCAGAGGCAGAGACATGTTCATTACCAAATAAACTTCCACTTCCTTGTGTCTACCACCGTCATCCTAATTTCAAAGGCTATCACAATATGCAGTTCTGATTTCCTTTTTATTTGATTATGGGTACTCTCAGTGCTGAAAAGAATAAAACAGTAGAAGAACAAGAAAGCCGAAGGAAACAAGATTTTATTCTGAAATATTTACTGTACCAAAAGGAAATAAAGGGAGACAATCAGACTTATCTTAAGTCTGCCAAAAAACAATATTTTAGTTGGACAGATATCCATGGACAAATGAACTCAGCTTTTACTTAACATAAATTTATTGATGTGACTATACAATTACCAATGGTTGTGCCTGTTGCTTTCTCTTTCTGCAATGTCCTCACTCTAAATCTCCCAACTCAGTCCATTGCTTAAAATCCGTCTCCTTCAAAGCCTTCTTCAAAATGCGTCTGCTCTGAAGCCTGTCCAATTTCTCCAGCCATTCCTAATGCTTCCTTCCACTTATGTCGCCCAGTATATAACACCGCTTCTAGCCCCTATTTATAGTGATTGGAGCAGGCCTCTGCTCCCCTGCCAGACTGCACATATCTTCAGAGAAGGCAAGCTTTCTTTATATTTTAGCCCCAGTTCCTGCCTAGCAGAGGGCCTTGCAGTTTCAAGACACGCAGTATTTTCAAAACATTGAGGGAATGAGTAAAATTAATATAGTTGTGACATAGATGACTGGTTTTCCTTGGAAGCAAATGGTATAATATAATCATGATCGATTCCATTCATCGATCTGAAAATGATTTAACCTTCAGTCGAAACAAAGAGCCTTGGGGGAACCAAATGAGGCTTACAATTGAGCCCTCTCCAAAAAGTGAGCTATGTCCTCTTCTCGTATTCCTGTCTCTTCCAGTTTGCCATCCATCCAGGGCATCTTAGATGCTTACTAGAGCCCAGCCATTGCGATGGCTAACGGGTATATGAAGAAGAACTTGCTGCAGGCAAGGCTGTAGCTCCTAAGGATCAATTCCTCTCATCTTAAATTTGAGGCACCCAAGCAAATGCTATCAGGAAGCCCCCACCCCCTTTCCTATGACCAAACAGAGAGAAAACAGCAGCAGTTGTACCATCTCCAACATTCTCTCCATTACCTTTCTACCTTTCGCAAACAAATGGAAGCCAAATGAGTCACAAACCATCAATAACTTGGGTAACTAATCTTAAACAAATGGGTAACGCCATCAGATTTAGTTGAAGTGAGCATTCAGTGGGTTTTACGGTACCTCAGAGGTCTCTGAACACCGTAAGGTATCCCATATTAAGTTAGTACAACTGTCTCGGCCAGGAAGCCATACACAAGCAAATGTGACTTCTGGCGAGCCCCCGGGGACTCCTCCTGTCTCTAGTGGCTTTGGGGGGATCATTTAGGCATTAACTTGTCTGTGCTCAAGGGTTTCCACCCTGTTTAGTCTCAGTATTATGGAATATCAAATAATCAAATCTACTTAAACTTTAAAAGAATGTTCGCAAATTCATTATTTATTCAGTGGATACATAATTTATGAATCCTTTACAATGTATAAACTTCCCCAGAATCTTAAAGTATAGTCTATTAGAAAAGACATAAAAATAACTATAATACAAGGCAATGTTTGATGAATAATGAGTCAAGAAGGACTCTTAAAAGGGAAGTTCACCTCTTTATGAATAATAAAAGTTAGCATTTCCTGAGCACTTACTATGGATTAAGCATACAGCACCGTCCTAAGCACTTTACATAAGATATTAGCTCATTAAATCAAAAAGTTCTGTATATCTGGTGGGAGGTTAGGTAAGAAGCAAAAAAGATTTGGAGGCCTGTATTATAAAACTGCCTTAGCCATTAAAATCAGAAGAACTTTAAATATGGGAATATAAAATAAATGTTGATATAAAGATGAACAGAAGTCCGTTTTTTTCTGTTTTTCTATACTATCGTAAAAAGATTTAAAACTTCAAAATAGATACATGGCAAAATTTTAGAGGGCACAGTGCAAATTTTAAAGATTTATTTATTTATTTTGCTTCTTAACTAGTGATTTCTTTCTAAATAAAAATATCTCTCTTCCCTGAAAACCTGAAAACACCTGACAAGCTTGCAGTAGTAGAACCCACTTAGTTTTATGTTTACATTAAAAAAAAAAAAAAAAGGAAATAAAATACATGCTTGTGTGATGCACTAAAAGTTCACTGTTTATTATCTTAGGGATATTTAATATGCAAATAACACATCCTCATTTGTTATTATTGGCAACGCTTTTGTTTGTTCATGGATAGAATTCATTCAAGAGAAAAAGCTTTCCAGACTGAGACCGTTTAAAATATAAACTTAAGAGTTGTTTCTATCCATAAATAAGTCAGGTAAACACTGCGTGCAACTAAGGATGCAAAAATCACAAATGAAATGAAAAGAATTAACAAGGAGAGACATTCGCAAATAACTTCTGGAAGCCACAGGCTATAAATGGTGTAAGTGTTACCAAAGTTCACACAGGTTCATTTTTACTGGGAAGAATCTAAGACTTTTTTTCATGGGTGGCAATCCAGTTGGGCATTAAAGATAAACCCTAGACCTTTTCATAAGTACAAATGAAGAAAGTACTTTCCAGCATGTGCTACCTTCATAGTCAGAGACAAAGACACAGTCGGCATATACCTGGGTTCAGGTATACAGTCAGATGTAGGTAGAACACAGGGCTCAACAGCCTAACAATGGGGAACTGGGTGCTGTAGGGAGTACCACATGCCAGGATATGGAGTTTGGACTTTATTGTATTTTTCCCCACTGGTTGACAACTTATGCAGCACAGAGACCAATACTAATTAAACAATAACTATGCCCATTAGAGGTGGGCAATGCTTATGCAGCCATTCTCTTGTTCACGGTGTGCATTTAATCATCCTGGTTTAGTAAAAATACGGAATGCTTCACGAATGTGTGCGCCATCCTTGCACAGTGGCCAGATTAATCTTCTCTGTATCGTTCCGATTTTAGTAGATGTGCTGCCGAGGCGAGCGCTGGACTTTATTTTAAAGGTCTGCAGTTCTCAAGCTGAAGGGGGAGAGAGAGGGAGGGGAGATGGTGGGGCCAGATATAGCAGGGAACAAAATGGAAAAAGCCCTATTCTTTATGGTCAGGCATTCTGGTGGAGGAGACAGACGTTGAAACATGAACCCATATTCTGGTATCGAATACAAGGGTGGGTTTTTTCATCTGGGGTGATGCGAGACGTCGTCACTGACAAGGAAGCTGAAGGAAATGAGGGAGCAGCCCCGAGGATATCTGAGGAGCCGTGTTCCAGGCAGAGGAGCAGCAAGGACGAGGCCCCAAGGGAGAGCGCGGGTGTGTTTGAGGAATAGCAAGAAGCCCAGGTGACCAGGGGGAAAAGGAGGAGATGAGGCCAGAGAAGTGAGGGGAACTGATCATACCAGGCCCAACAGGCCTCCATGTAGATTCTATATTTTGCCAGGAGAAGTGGGAAGCCATTGGCGGTTATAAGATCTGATTCATACTTTGGAAGTGTCAGAGTAGGCAGTCCGGGGGCAAGTTTGAAAGCAGGAAAGCCAGCTGGTAATGCAATAATCTAGAAGGATCGTGCCAACCAGACCCAGGGATGGCAGTGCAGTGGGGAAGAAGTGGGTGGGACTGCGGTATATTTTGAAGGTAGAACAAGAAGATGTTCTGACAGTTTGAATGCAAGTGTGAGAGAAAGGAATTGAGGATGACTCCAAACTTTTCACCTGAGAGCTGGACCAAGGGTGTTGTCAATTTTCTGAGAAGGGAAGTTGCAAGAGGAACATTTGGGGAGAAAGATAGCGGAATCAAGAGTTCTGGGTACATGTGCCTGGCCCCCCTGCCAGTGTGCAGTGTGATATACACGGCAGGTAGGATTTGAACCTCGGTCTGTCAGACTCCAATGCCCATACACTCTCCACCTGGCCTTTGATAAGGGCTGAGAAGTAGGACCAACAAAGGGGAAAGGAAGGTGGAAGAGTTGACCTGATAGCTTAGAAGGTGGCAGTCAAATAGAAAGCACAGGTCCCTGCCAAGAACAAGGGGTGGGAGGCATTTGGGGACTCAAGACCCCTGAAAAGATGGGGAATATTTGCTGAGTGATTGTGATGCAGAGTCAAACAACCATGAATTAAAGGAATAGCAGGAACATAAAGACTAAGACTAGATAACACACCCAGGGAGTGCCCTTTTCATCAAGTAATTGCTTCATGATCTGAGCCCCCTTTGAATTGGTAGCAATATATTTCTTTCCAGAATGTACCTGGAATGCCTCGTTATTAACACAATGTCTTTTTAATACAACTTAAAAGCCCACTTACATACCTCCAAGGAACATGAGTGTTCATGATATCAACTGCTCCCTGGTAATATGCCCAGGTTAGCAGCACTCAGAACTGAAGAAGAGACAGAAGACACCACTGCTTTTAGAGAATTATTGTGCTACCTTTTTTTTTTTTTTTTCCTGCTCCGATGTGCTGTCTCAACGCCACTGCTTTAATGACATACTGTAGTGGGATGCCTCAGTGGCTAATCCTGAGGATTCTCTATTATCTCCTGCTTTAGGGTGTGCAGCATTGGAAATCTAATGGATTAATGAAAGATTGCTCCTGCTAATTGCTGACATAAGACTATTTAGGGCACTGAGGCAATTGCTGAATTTTTTTCACCATTTTTACAGCTTTCCAGAGCTGTGTCCTAATCATTTGTGCTAATTCCTACAGTAAACAGTGCGAATCATTGGTGAGAGACCATTACAACTCTCCTTCATCATTTCAACTCCGCAGCTCCTTCCCACATATCATCCCTTAGTCCAGATAATTCGCCTTAGATCAGGTATTGGCCATAATATGCAGTCTCTCCAGACCCAGCTCTGGCTGGAATTTTACACTTCCCTAATTGGTGTAATTGTGGTCCGAGCAGTGGCACATGATGCTTTTCCCGCCTGCCTCAGCCTGGCAAGGGCCTTAGCAAAGTAAACCCCACATTCTGCTTGTGGAAGTGAGCTCAAATATTCAGGCACTGAGGTTTTCTGTAGGGGATCTGTACCACAAAGCCCTCTAGACCACCCAGATCTTAATAGATAGCCTGTGAGTAGAAATGCAGCCTTTGAACTTAAACCTGAGCTCCAGTTCTTAATTCTGACCCTTATCATCTAACTTCTAGGCCAATGCTGTAACCTCTGAGCCTCATCTATAAAATGAGGATATCACTTCTTTTTTTTTTTGCACAGTAGAGCCCGGGAGAGCACAGGCAGGCAAAGAGCGCAGCGACTGACCCAGGAAAGCCAAGATCTGGTTCTTGTCACGTTGGTGGCAAGGGATGCATTAGGCCAACAGCTTGATGGCAGCTGGCCGCTAACGCCATCCCACCACCTCCCCTTGTACTGACTCCATACTCAACCACCCTTCTAATTCGGCTTCCCCCTGAGCTTGTTTTGCATCTGGCACAATGAGGCTGTCACAGAACATGATCTCACGAGATCAACAAGCGTTTGGGTTTTTTAACATCTGCGCCTTGTGGTTTTGTTTAATGTGAGTCAGTATAAAGCACAGGTTATATGGACAATCAAATTTCACTAACACCCATGCCTAGAGTTACTGCCTCATCCCCTCAAAGATCTGCAGTGTTACAACAATCAAAATGAAAATCCCAGAGTCAGCAGCAAAAGGCAGTAGTAGGGAAACCACCATCTATCTGGGAAATGGTTCTGTATCCCCATATCACTACCTAACTCCCAAACTGGACTCTAACATTCGTGGTAGCAACCCCAGTTAATCCCCTGGTATATTGTGAAATCAAAAGATCCACCTTGTGTTACTTAAATCCTTGCCATTTTAAAAACAAATGTATCATTGCCACAAAGTTAATGGGAAGAAATACATCTTATCACAATTAATAATGTTGAGAATCAAGGCTGTAGAAATCAAGCTTATTGATTATTTAAGAAAGGAAGGGTAAAAACAAAGAAAGAAATTAAGCCAGGTTTTGATGAGACTGAGAAATATTTTCTCAGTGGGATTCAGTTTCAATTTAAAGCTGAAAGGACACTTGGAGCCAAATATCCTGGCTCATTTGGTTAAAATTCCAGAGGATTGGATTCAAGATTACTTTGTAATCTTCTGACTTTAAAGTCTTCTTAATTAAAGACTTGCATTTGTTTTAAATAAAACAGGACATAGGTTTGCAGAACAGAAAGCAAAGGAGTACAGGGAAATTGTTTCTGGACGGTCGTCAGAAAAGCACCTGAATTTAATGTCTGCTCGATAAAGAAGGAAAATCGGCTCCTGACATACCTCTGCTGTCCCATGGAACATGCAAGTGAGCTGACCCAAGTGGCCCCTGGTGCAAAACCACTGGCTCATATGGGTACCACAGTGCACCTCCACCTCTTAGATAAAAAGGCAAAACGTGGCATTAATAGGGTGTTTAGCCTATTTTCTCTCAAGGAGAGAAAAACACACCTTTAGTCTCAAAAAAGCAGCTTTGCAAGGGCTCATTTGTGTAAGAGACTGACACTGGAAATCCATCAGCCTCTCAAATACTTCAGAGTTCATGATAGGAATCATTTTAAAATAACAAAAGATGAAGCTTTAAAAGCATTACTCCAATTCTGTTTTCTTTAATTCCCTCACTCACAATTCTAAAATAAATCAGCAAATAGGCCAAAAGTCTATTTCATCTTGTAAAAATTATTTTTAAAACCTCCTTCCACATTCCCTTCAAGGGACTGTCCTACTTCCCTCTTCCTTTGCATAACCAGATCTCTCAGGGGTGTTTACCTGTAACCGTTCTCCGTTTCTTGCCCCTCCAACTCACACCGGCTGCCATTCATCCATCGAAACAGCTCTGACCGATGTCACCTCTGGTACACAGAATCCAGGGCCATTTCTGCCCAGGCCCCATTTTTCTTCCTCCTCTGACCACAGCACCATCTTTAAACACATGTCCTTCCCTGGGCTCGGCCACCTGGGACTCCAGGTCTGCCCCTGCCTCCCCCAGGCGTTACATGCCCCGGGTGCCTACAGTGGTCCCAGATCCTCTTCTAACACTCTCTTCTCTCCCTAGACAATTCCTTCCACCCCTTCGGCCTCCATCACCTGCCCTCTCCTGAACTCCAGACCACGTATCCAACCACCCGTGGGATTGCTCCACGTGGATGTCTCAGGCACCTCACCATATAGTCTAAGCCAAACTCAAGACTTGCCCACAAACCTGGCCTTCTCGATTAATAAATGGCATCACCCTCCAGCCTTAACACTCTCCTTTCCTCCCCCACATTATCCAATCCATGGCCAAATCCTGCTGATTTTAGCTCCCCAGCACTTCCTCATTTCCCATCATTTTTTTCTCATTTCCCATCATTTTTGCCTGGAATAATTCAAGAGTCTATTAACTGTTCTATCTCTAACTCTATCTACTCTTGCCTCTCTCCATCCACATTTTACATCTAGTCACTTCACTTACACATTTGCTACACACCACACACAATCCTGTTACTCTGGGTTTCTCTAGGTTAAAATGTTTCCAATTGCACTTAAGATCCTTGGCATGTTTCAAGAGAAACTCCAATTTTTGGCTCCTACCTATATCTCAACTTTATTCTAATACCACTTTCCCCTCACTCTGTTTTCCCACCACACTGGCTTCCAATTTCTAAAACATTCACACGATCTCCTAAAAAAGGGAGGAGGGGGCTATTGGACTTCTGTGACCCCACTGGAATGTTTCGCCACCACCACCCACCCACCACTACTGTGCAACTGGATAATCTATTATGTTGGTTAAACCTACAGATGTTTAGGCCCTACCCTAAACCTAATGATTCCAAACATCTCCAGACAGCCAGAATGCATCCTTTCAAGAAGTGGCCAGAAAATTCTACTGTTCAGCAACGTTGGAGAACCTGATATAAACCCTCATCCATCTAAGACTTGAATCCTTTCAACCACATGCCCGGACCCAAGGGTCTCTGGTCACAACTCATCATTTAATGAGGCAATCCATTCCTGCTCTGGACAGGCCAGACATCTCTTCCTTATATTGACTTGAAATCTGTCTGCCTGAACCTTTTACCTATTGATCCCAGTTCAATAATTCCCTAAGACCTCCCTCCTAGGACGTGGCTGGCATCCTCACCACCTTGAAAGCTTTCCTCAGAAGCCGTTTGGATGCATCTACCCGTTTTAAAGTGCAGTTCCTGAAGCCAGCTTTAAAGTGGTTCACACCAGTCCTTCCTTGAAGCTAACTGGATGGCTCAGAATGGCTCTGGACAGTGCAGGGGTGACGAAACTGGCCTTAGGACAGCTGGACAGGGCTGGACCCCAAGCGACCACTTGGTGAGGCTTCATACTGCAAGCCTGGCTCAGCCCCAGGTTCCTTATTTGTCAAATTGGGATAATAATAGTGTTTTCCTTTGTGGGCTGATATAAGGATTAAACTAGGTCATTCAAGGCAAGCTCACAGCATGGCCTGTAGCATTAAGTGTACCTAAGTAGAACGTGAGCCCCAGGGAGACCGAGCTTGGGGTATCTTTTGTCCAGCACTGCTAGCAATTAGAATAGCACCTGACATGGAATAGGCCTTCAATTATTTGTTGAATAAATGAATTATTAACAGTCATGGACAAAACTAGAATTTAAAATAGGATAATTTTTAGTTGTGAATATAGGACAAAAATACCAAAACAAGTACGATGGAAATGAATTCAAATTTGGTTTTTCTCTTAGATTATTATATTAAAACATATTCTTCAGTGACTCTCAAGATGCCAACTAATGGTTTTGATAGATTATACAGAGACTTAAACATTTCATTTTTTAAAATAAAATGGCATAAGAAGCGCATGATTTAGAATCAAGTTTTTGTACCATATTGTCAACTCTCAGAAAGTTAGATTATCTTTTTAAGCCCTCATTTCAAAGATAGTAACTACTGTGCATCAATGGTACACCAGGGAATGGACAAGATATATTAAATTGGTTGCATTAATTTTAAGCAGAATTGTTAACCATCTTAGAATTTTATGTCTGAATTATTTTAAAGCTTTGATATTTAAGTGAAAAATGGTGAATGCTTCAGATACTTTTAAACATCCAGGGTGGTATCCAGAAACCTAATAGTGGCTCATAGCTTATGTACCTGTACTTACATTTTTTACATGATTCAATGAAATAGTATAATTGTCATGTGGCCATTTGAAAAATTCATCAAATCCTTTTAGAAAGAAAGAAGGTGGCTATTTTGTTTTCAAATAAAGGTCCAAATGGAGCTACAAGAACCATGATTTCCATTTGCACAGGGCCTCTGATTTGGAAAATATGGAACTGCAGTCACTTTGTCACTCCACAAACAACTTGCTTCCTAACTCACCTTCACTGCTGGCTTCCTCGCTGCCCCTTTTAGAGGTCACAGTCAGGAAAAATGATTGGGTGGAATTTCAGTGCTACTCGCTACCATCCAAACTCCCCATCCAAAATGCTGAAGGGGGCACAGAGGGTCATGCTGGCCAGAGTACACGACTCAAGCACCCTGGTGCCCACCCATGGTTTCATGACCAGCTGTTCCATCTTCACACTCCCATAGGACCAAGCCCCAGGCCCAGCAGGGAGCAGGTGCTTACAAAATACTTGCTGGAAACAACTGAGCTTCCCCACAGGTCCTTGGCATTTTGTCCCCCAAGCTCCTGTCCACCTGTGCCCTGAGGCCCAACAGATGACAGATGTACAGGCGGTGGGTGCGGGAAAGGAGAACCTCACACTGAGGAGCTAGAGAGTCCAGGGCACATGATCAAGGTCAGTGAAGAGTGGACTCCCTCCCTGGCCAGCTTCCGGACCCTCCACTAGGTCCCGGAGAGAGAGAGGGAGCTGTTACCCTGGAAAAGAAGAGGCCAAGGTCTAAGGCCCAAATGGACTGCCTGTCTGTTGGCAAAAAAAATTGAACAGGGGGAATTTCCTACCCAAAGGGATGGCAGAGGGACTGGTTCTGAAAGCCGGTGAGGGTCAGAAGGTAAGTGAAGCAAGCATGGGATAGAGAGAGGAATCCTGCCTTCACCACTACTTTAGGGAAAATCATCCCAGAGCTGCGAGAAGAGGAATGAAGGCAGGAAATTCCCTCTGTGTAGGGGATGAACACTAAGGCATCTGAATAGGGTAATGAGATCTGGAGTCAGGTATCCCAAGTGGGGTGAGGGGTAGCTAAGTATAATTTCCCAGTATGGGTGTATGTGATTGGATAAAGCCCAATCCTAAGAATTATCCCAATATGGACCCCAGAGTAACCAGGGTCTTAAATTGGGTCCCACATTACAGCCCTAGCTGGGCCCTCCACAAAGTTTAGGAAGCCCCGGCTTTATTAAAAGGATAGTAGAAATTAATAGAAGTTATCTGTGCTGCACACACATTTTATTCCCCTCCCCAACATGTTCCTATTTTTGGTCATCTACATCCAGGGTAATGGTTGAAGTCATTGAAGTTCCCGAGAACCGCTTTTAGGTCCCAACATATGAGATTCTGAAACAGAAAACGCTCTCTGCCTAACTTCTGTATATCAGGGTTACACCATCTGTAATCTGCCCAAGTCCAGAAATTGCAAGCCCTTCCAAATGGGGTGGGGACAACAATCTTTGCCAAAGCAGAGTGCAAGTCTCGCAGAGGGAGTGGTATTTCCTATGTCCTCTTTTCTTACTGGATAGTGAAGAAAAGAAGCCAGTTGAAAACCAATAGAGAATCCATGCTTTGGAGCTTGAGGTTCTGGTCTACCCGACCTTTCCTCTGTCCAGTGAACAATGTCACCAGAGGAAAAGATGCTAGAGTCACAGGAGGCTCACAGGGACGCTTTCACAGATGTTAACTCACTCAATCTTCACAGCAGGCAACAGAACTCCTACCTAAAACAACAGTGAAGGGCACAGGCTGGCAGTGACCTGGTCCAAGGTCCCGTGGCTGAGTGATGTGGATCTGGGCTCTGAGCGGCCACGTGGCTGCCGGGGTCACCTATAGCCACGATGCTGCCACAGTCTCACCCCAACTTCCCTGGCGACTGATGATGACAGAGTAAGTACATCCTGATGACTCGTAACCCCCCTGCTACCACCCAAAGTTTTCCTTCAAGAAGGCATGGAGGAGTTACCGTAAAAAGCTTTGTTTTCTATTCTCTTCCCTTACAATATAATTTGACCATAAAGCAGGGATTAGGTCATATTCCTTTTTTTCATTTTTAAGCCCAAAATAGCAAACTGAATCAAATAGTGTGGGAAAGTAGACCTTAAGAAGCATTTCTTTGTATTCATATGATAAGTGTTGGAAAATGACTAAGTACGTGAAACCAAAACAGGAAATCTGGAAACGTCTGATTTATTCAATATGTGATTAGTTTTCTTTGCTTTTAACAGCTTTCATATCAGGAATTAAGGGAAACATATTTAAGATGATATTGAAGGGATGCTCCAAAAGAGCTTTGAACCGAGCGTTTTCTTAGCCTTCTCAAAGCTTTTCTCACAAGAACTTTTGCCTTTTCACTCTCTTTAAATACACAGTCTCAAGGACATCCAGAGGTCCACTGCACTGTCTTGCAGTGTTTCCGTTAAGTTTTGCTAGAGGCAAAAACGATTCCGTCAAGATCCTTGGAAATCTCAGCTGAAAGAGGAGACTGGTGAAGTAATTATGCCTGGGTACTCAAACAACATAGACAAACACGTGTGCAATCCTCTCTGCACACCGAGCAGGATTTGAGGACCTGGCATCCTTCACTCATTAGTCTTGCCAATGACTCCATGCTGTAGATACCAAAGCTGTCTCCATTTTACGGAAGAAGAACTTGAAGCACAGAGAAGTTAAGTAACTTTCTCAAGACTGCACAGCTAGGAAAAGGTGGAGCCAAGATTCAAATCAAGACAGAGTCACTGCAGGGTCAACACTACTGCCTTACCTAATGACTGATTTCAAACTGGATGGTGAGAGAAGAAATCCCTTTATTTATGTAATCTGCCCTCATTATGAATAGAGGTTTAGAGCCTCCAGCGCTTCATTGTCTAGGACACCTGTGGCATCTACTGCAGCAGAAAGAACACAGAAGACTAACTACTGGGAGTGAGAGACTCACTCACCGCTGTAAAAAATTAGCTATGTGGCTTTAGGCAAATCACTTTCCCTCTCAAGACCATTTATTTTTATTTTTATTTTTTTTAACATCTAAAGTGGCAGAAACTGGGGAACGAAGATTTGGATGGTAGTTTCCAGTCTCTACATGTCTGACCTGATTTCACATCCGCCAGTGTTGACATATTTTTGTTTAAACATAATAGCATTTTCCCATAAAATTTTCAAGATGCCTTCTCTCGTAACTTGTTCTCTTGGTGCTCTCCGTGTGTCCAAGCCAGAACAGAGGAGTGGTTAAGAGTTCCAACTTGATCCAGAAAGTCCTGGTTCACATTCCAACACCGTGGCTTACCAGCTGTGGGCACCTCAGTTTTGTTTGTCCGTCTCTTTAGGGGGTACAGCGTCAGTGACCTCACTCAGGTGGTAGCTCTGGGTAATAGGTGTCTAGTACCTGTCGCATGGTAGAAGCATATGAACAGCAGTTGTCTTATTTACCCGAGGCCTTAATCAGCTCTGATCTAAACTAAGAGATGAGGCCTCATAAATACGTGGAAACAAAGGTGCTCAGCGTAATGAAAAACTGCTAGCAAACTGAATAAGCAACAATGCAAAAAGTAAGACTATACACATCAAAGAATAGTGTTAAAGCCATATGCAGCTACTAAAAATCATATTTGCAGATTTTCCAGCATGCAAAAATGGTCATCAAGATCATCTTGATCACTGAAAAAGGCAGGCTATAAAACTGCATATAGGGAAGCGGATGTAGCTCAAGCGATTGGGCTCCCGTCTACCATATAGAAGGTCTAGGGTTCGATTCCCAGGGCCTCCTGGTGAAAACCAAGCTGGCCCATGCGGCGAGCTGGCCTGAGCAGAGCGCTGGCCCATGCGGAGTGCTGGCCTGCGCAAGACAGCTGGCCCACACGGAGAGCTGGCACAGCAAGATGACACAACAAAGAGAGACGCAGAAGAGAGACAATAAGAGATGCAGCAGACCAGGGGGCTGAGGTGGCACAAAAGATTGAGCAGCCTATCTCCACTCCGGAAGATCCTAGAATCAGTCCCTGTTGCTGCCTGAAGAGAAGACAAGCAGACACAGAAGAAAACACAGAGCAGACAGTGAGCGCAAAACAACGATTGGGGAGGGGGGGAATGAATAAATAAATCTTTTTTAAAAAACTGCATATATACATAATTATTATTATATATAAAACTACACATATCTAATGCATATATGCAGGCATGAAGAGGTAGGAGACCCACCACAGATTACTAATAGCGCTTCTTTGAGTAATTGGATTATATTTTATTTTATGTTTTATAATTTCTAGTATTTTCTAATCTTCTCTAAATTAACAATATAGTACTCATAATCAGAAAAAGAGTTAAAAACAAAAAGTGGTTTGTACAAAGAAAAAATACCCACTTTTTCAAATAAAAATTAGATTTAAACTAAAAGCAAAAATTATTTTTGTAACTAAATTGGTAAATATTGTCCCAACAAGAAATTATCTTTACCAAAAAGAAAAATTGGAAAGTGAGAACTCCCCAAAAGTCAAGTAACATTTTAAAAAAAGCAAGTATCACACACTGAAGATTTAAAATTTAAAAAGGTATAATAAAAAATTTACACAAGTGACTGCCCAGAATCACAGAAAAATCAGATGGAAAATTTTAGAAAAGGATTTTCCCTCCTATGCCTGGAAAAAATTTGGAGGGATTATGGGTTCAGATGAGAACTTGGCCAAACTTGGGCTAGTTTCAACAACCCCATTCTTTGTGTTTTCTCGCTCCACAGAGGCACACGCAAAGCCAGGCCTTTCCAAGTATTTACCGCTCTGGAGGTGTGGGAGGTGGGGAACATGGGAATCCTTGTAATTTCTGAGTAATAATTAGGTAATCTAAGCACCTTTAAAATATATATATATATAAAATAACATTTATGTAAGAAAATACACATATATGCATATATATTCGTATATCATTTTACAAATATTGGTATGTACTGTGAAAAATCTTGATTTTTATGAACAA
>JAQZBX010012516.1:0-29025 GCA_029593785.1 Cabassous unicinctus
TCCCATCCACAGGACCAGAGGTTAAGGCTGGAATTTATCCTTTTGAGGGGACACAATTCAATCCACAACATGCTGTTTCCCCCACTTTATAGAAAGGAAACTGAGGCTGAGGGAGGTTACGTAACTTGCTGAAGATCATATCACTGGTAAGTGGGAGAGGCAGGATTTGAATTCAGGACTGCCTCCAATGCAGTGTACTGAAACACTATGACATACAGGAATGAATTCAAGAAAGACTACTTCCCCTCCGCCCCCGGAACACTCAACACGCACAGAGACAAAAGCAATGGCTTAGTCTTTTGAATCCCCATAGCAGTTCATCTCTGTTGAAATTGGAAAGAAAACTCAATATACAGAGCAGTGACTCTTAACCAGGGGACATTTGTCAGTGTGCGGAGGGAGTCAGGTTGCCTCTGTAATGTAGTGGGGAGAGGCAGGGCTGCTGCTCGGCATCCTGCAGTGCACAAGCAAGAACTATGCAGAGCAAAGTGCCCGCAGTGCCACAGAGGGGCAGCCCTGACGCAGACGGCGCTGTCAGGGAAAGCAGCTCGCTGGCTGGTACGAGCTCATCTTGACCATTTACCCTCAGGCTGTGTTCTGTTTCTCAGCTTTTCAAGTCCAGAACCTTGATTTTGTGATTTCTCTGAGATGATAAGATCTTGAAGAAATGATTCACATGCAACAACAACAAAAAAAGCTTAAGAATCTGACTTTTTCTTGAAGTAGATATCCCCCAAAATAAACCAAAACAAACAAAGGTTCTCTCCATTATTTGTAGATGCTTTTAAAATATACCTTTAAAAAGCCAAAGGATAAAAGCTAAAATAAACCATAGACCAAAGGCCTGTGTTATCTGATCTCCTGTCCTGGCAGGTAGGGGCAGGAAGAGCCCTGGGGCCTGGCCACCCACCTGCAGCTCAGCATCCCTGTCCAGGGCTTCCACAGTGGCACTGCGGAACAGATACCAGAAGCAGCCACTCTAGAAGGATCCAGACCTGGACAAAGTCCGAAATCCACAGGGACAAAGCAAAAGGGGAAGACCCAGGAACGAGCCAAGATACCATTCGTGGAAGACCAGTGAATTCTCCAAAGCTGTGCTCGTTAATTTGCTACAAGAAACCCGAGGATCACCTAGTCCAGAATTTTCCATTCAACATAACAACAAATTCTCTCCCCAGAAGCAAACCATCAGGAAGCCAACTTTCCATCTTATTTGGAGGAAATCCACGTAAAGTAGATGAGTGAACTTAACAGGCAGCTCAGGCTTCAAGAAAGCCTTCCTCAGCCTAGGAAAGATCTTGTAAAAGGGGCCCTAAGGCCCAGTCCAGGCCACACTGAACCCTTCTAGAAAGATTCTAGTACAATATACACACAACATGCCAGTTCTGCTTCTCGGTCCCAGAGAGACCCATGTTCCATGCTGTCCAACCTCCCTCTGACACGTCCTTTGTGCTGTTGGCACATTCACCAGCTTGTGGTTGAGTTCTTCACTAGCCTGAGATCAACCTGTCTCTTGCTTGGATCCAGGATGTTTAGCTCTCAAAGGCCGCTCTCGTGCCCCATGTTTACAGTACTATTCCATGAGGCTCCTCTACCCCATACCGGGTCCTCGTCTCTGTCTGCATTGTGTATTGGTTCCCTGAGTATGTATATTGCCTTCCCCACTAGGACAAGGCTTGGCAAGGCAGGCATCACAGCACCAACTTTCAACTCGGGCAAAGCTGGGTTTGAGCCCTGGCTGTGCCGCCTACTGGCTGAGTAGCCTTGGGCAACGGATTTAACCTCTCCGTGTCTGCATTTCCTCATTACAGGTATGTAAATCAGGGCTACTCGTGACCATCTCATGTGGTTGGTGTGAGCATTGAATGAGGGAATGTGTGTGCAGGGCCTGGCACAGGGCCTGGGGGGCCTCAGTGAGTGCCAGCTGCTCTTTGTTGTTGTCACTTCGCACAGGGCTGGCAAGAGTCACTGGGACCTTACTCCGTGCTTTCCATATGGTGCATGCCCAGGCCACGTTTGTGACTCAGGAAATCATGCAGGTATGTGCATCTGACCAATGTGAATCAGAGACTCCTGGAGGACAGAGAGCCTGGTGTCAGGGTCCCCAGGAGCTACTTAACCACTCTGTCTGTGCATCTGAAAAATGGGGTGGATGGCAGCACCTACCTTGTAGACAAACACCATCCAAGAGAAATATAATTTGAGAGCCACAAATGCAAGCTGCACACGTAATTTTTAAAATTTTAGTACCTACATTACATAGAGTAAAGGGAGGTGAAATTACTTTTAATAATACATTTTATCTAACAAAAGATGTCCAAAGTAAAATCATTTTAACATACAATCAATCAATAAAAAAAATCAATGGTATGTTTTGCATTCTTTTTATAATACTGTTTTAGTTTGCTAGGCTGCTAAAAACAATATACCAGAAATGGGTTGGCCTCTATAATGGGAATATATTAGCTTATAGTTTTGAAGCTCTGAAAATATCCAAATCTAGCCATCATCATGACAATGTTTTTTCCATGAAGACTGGCTGCCAGTGATCCTGGACTCCTCTGTCACATGGCAAGGCACATGGCGGCACCTGCTGCTCTCTCCCTTCTCTTCCAGATTTCATTGCTTCCAGCTTCTTGTTTCCATGGCAATTCTTTGAATTTCATTCTCTTATAAAGGACTCCAGTAAGAGGATTAAGACGCACCCTGAATTAGGTGGGTCACAAAGTTAAGACCCTATTCACCAAAAGATCCAACTTAAAATAGGTCCACACCCACAAGAATGAATTAATTTTTTTTAAAGATTTATTTACTTTTTTATCCATTTTAAACCCCTCCTCCCCCTGTTTTTGCTGTTTCTGTGACCATTCATTGGGCAATTCTCTGTGTCTGTTTCCTGCCCTCTCCTCTCATCCTTCTCCTCCTGTCTCCACCAGGATTCGATCCTGGGAACCTCCGATGTGGGAGAGAGGCATCCTGCCACCTGTGCCACCTCAGTTCCTGGTTTTTCAGCACATCTTGTCTTGGCTCTCCCCTGCGCCTCTCTCCTGTTATGTCATCATCTTGCTGCATGGTTCAGCAGGGCCTGGGGGCTCACCCACTCATGGGGCCTGACGGCATGCCCATGCACCTTCTATATTTTTCTTTATTTTACTGGGAGGTCCCGGGGATCGAACCCAGGTCCCTCCATATGGGAAACGGACGCCCAACCATTTCAGCCACATCTGCCCCTGGATTAACCTTAAGAACACACTTTTCTAGGATACTTACAGCTTCAAACCATCACAAATACTAAGTCCAATCCAGACTAACCAGATGTCAAGAGCTCAAAAGCCACATGTGGGGAGCAGCTATCTAACAGGTCAGCTCTAGGAGCATGTAAAAATTAAATGAGTTAATGGAGGTAAATTACTTGGTCCCAAGCAGGTGCGAGGTGAATATTGGTGGTATTCCTCCACCACTCGAAATGTACAGTACACAGGCAAGACTCTGAATCGTTATAGGACAAAATGTTTTTAATGCCCATGTTTTCACATTAGGAAAATAATGTGCAATATAGTATAGAGGCTAAGTATACAGTGTCTAAAGTCAAACTGCCCGGGCTGGATCCTGCCTCTGCTGCTTACTAGCTGTGTAACCTTGGACAAGTTTCTGAATACCTCTGTGCCTCAGTTTACTCATCTGTAAAAGGGGTTAAAATAAAACATATGTCACAGTGTGGGTATGAGGATGAAATGAGTTGATTCTAAAGTGCTTAGAACAATGTCTGATACATAATAAGGGCATAATCAATGCTAAGTATTATCATTCCACATCTGGTAAGGAAAATCTGAAGATACAGAAAAGGTCAGGAAGGGGGGTATTAAAGAAGTAACCCCCGGAGTTTTTTCCACCCCAAACAACCACAGCTGACATTTTTATTCAGTGGTTTCTTGATAAACCATGAGATCCACCCAGTTCCTCTCTTGATAAGTTATAAAATACATCTCCTATGCTCCCTTATTCCTCACCCACCTTTTCTGCTCTTGCCATCTCTGGCCCCAGACCATGACCCTGAAACCAGGTGGAAGTCAAAGAACATATTTTTGAGCATGAAGAAAATGCAAAGAAATAGATTCATGCTTCAAACCAGCAATACTTTTCTGTTGTTCAGTGGCAGAGTCCTCAGTAATGGGCACGTGACGTGACATCTTACTTCTGCCAAATGTCAATTGAGATGGGACATTTGATTTGGTTGATTTGCACTGAGCAGTTCCGTATGTCAGAGATGTCATGCCACCCCATGTGGTGGGTCCAGGGCCCTCTCTCAGTCTCACTGGACAGTCCCAGTATGCCTTGGCAACCAGATATGGGCAGAGAATGCCTGTCCCTGATTACAATCCCTTCTGCGGAGCTTGCAACTGTGCCCGTGGATCCTTCCTTCTAAGGCAGTGGTTCTTAAAGCACTCAGCAAAATTGTTCAAATGCGGATTCTGGGCTCCACTCTCAGAAAGTCTGATTTAATAGTTCTGGGGACACCCAGTTATCTATATTTTTTATGCATGCTGCTGGAGATTCTGGTGCAGGTGGTCTGTGGCCCACACTTTGAGAAGTTCTGTAAAGCAATGGCTATATACTCTCTTTGTAGCCCACCGGCATCTACAGACACAAAGAACAAGATAGTGATCTTAAAAGGAGGAAAGACATCACATGCAAAAATAATATATCAAAAACTGTGAAAAAAGGGGAGTGGATGTGGCTCAAGCAGTTGGGCACCTGCTTCCCACATGGAAGGTCCCGGGTTTGGTTTCCGACATCTCCTAAAAAAAAAAACCAACTAAGGGGTGCCAATGTTGCTCAATGGTTGAGCACCGGCTTCCCACACACGAGTAGTTCAGTCCCCGGCCTCTGGTACCTAAAAAAATTTTAAAAAAACTGTGAAAAAAAATTTCATGGCATTTAACTCAGTAATTTCACTTCTAGAAATCTATCCTAAGGAAACAGAGAGCCATGCAAAGGTTATGTTGTACAAGGATGTTCATTACAGTGTTTTGAGGAAGAAGAATTTTTAGTCTAATGTTCAACAAGAGAGGAATCAGCTAAGTAGACTGTGGTGTTGCCAGAAATAATATTCAAAACATAAACATTCCTTATAATAAGGGTTGAGCATTAACCTTTTAGTTCTGAAAAGTTTGGGAGGGATGTACAGGGAAGCCTGGAGTGGGAAACAGTTTGGGTAGTGTACCAATGACTATACTCTTATTTGCTAAGAACAAGACTCACTCAAGGGAGAATTGTGCAGTCATTAAACATTATTATAGTATGCCTGTATATACATTTGTCAAGCCTCACCAATCTGTACTCTTAGGATCTGTGCATTTTATTGTGTGTAATTATATCACAATTTAAAAAAAATACTGTATTACAGAGTAGTGGTTAAAGCCTGTATTGCAGACTTGAATAGCTCTGGTTTAGAGAAAATAGTTCCACCAATTCCCAGTCAAGTTGTTTAATTTGTCTAAGCATCAATTTCCTGTTTGTAAAGTGAAAATAATGAGAGAAAGTTGGAAACAACCCAGGTGTCCATCAACAGATGAATGGATAAACAAACTGTAGTCTATTCACACGATGGAATATTATGCAGCTGTAAGAAGAAATGAAGTCGTAAAGCATATGGCAACATGGATGAACCTGGAGGACATTATGTTGAGTGAATCAAGCCAGACACAAAAGGACAAATACTGTATGAATGCATTACTATGAACCAAATATATTGCGTAACATATTGTTTGATTAAAAAAAAAATTTATATGTAAAAAAAAAAAAGAAAATAATGAGAGTATCTACCTCATCATGTTGTTGTGAGGATTAAGTAAGATAATTAATAAAAAATACATTAGCATAATGTTTAACACTCATAAGTGCTCAATAAATATTAGATATAATTGGATAATATGGAAAATACATGTGATACACATGATATATAAAAGCCAAATACAAAATTATTTCTGTGGTATGATTAAAATCACAATTTTAAAAAACTGTTTAACCTATGCATAAAGCAAAGGCAGGGAGAAAATACACCAAAATGTTAGCAGCAGTGGGTATATCATGGGTCCAGGAGTAATTTACTTTTTCTTCTTTGTAAACTTTTCTGTGCCACCACAGTTTGTTTATGAAGTATGCACTGTTTTATAATGAAACACATTTATATATTAAATGTAAGAAATCATGCAAAACCCCATTGTTTGTGAGGTGGGAGTGCTTCCAAATGCTAGGGTTTGTTATTACTGCTTCTCCCCGTGGGGGCATGGAAGGGGATAAACTTTCAAAAGGGGAGACTCAAGGAGCCAGCTCCAGGGATCCAGGGTAGACAAAATCCAGGGAATGGGGCAGGTAGATGAAGCTGCCACGGGACACAGAGGAGTCTGAATAGATGGTGAGGGACTAAGTAAATGAGCAAAATTCTTAAGAAGCTCAACAAATCCCAAGGAAGAAATCCACACCTAGGAACATCTTAGTAAAACTGCCAAAGACCAAGGCAAATAGAAAATCTTGAAAGAAACCAGGAAAATAAGAGAAGTATAATCTTAAAGGAAGAATAAGACTAATGACAGAAACAAGAGGAGCCAGAAAACAATGGCATTGTATCTTTAAAGTGCTGATAGAAAATAACTGCCACCCCAGAATTATTTAATCAGCAAAAACGTCCTTCAAAACTGCAGATGAGCACTTCCCCTTCTGGACAAAATGGAGTAACAGGGCCTACATCTACCCTGCTCCTGAAACACCCTTCCAAAATGGGCCGTAAATATGTAAAATAGCTTTCAAGACCTTGAACATCAGGCAACAAAATACAGTGACCCTGAGAGATGGAAAGCAAACAAGGGGAGCCATATGATTGCCCCTATACTACCTTGAGAGAGTTTCCAAGCAACGGCATGGTGAGGGGGAACTGAGGCAGAGTCTGGGCAGCGGGAGTTCATAGGACAGAATACAAAAGAGGAGAAAGCTGCACACAGACAGAACCTTTGAGATCTGAAGATGGCCTCCTGTGAGTATTCAGCAGAGTACTGATCAGCGTACCCATAAGAAGAAACTACCTGGGGTCAGAGGAAGAACCTTCTGGAAGGATTAGAGGGAACAGTACCTGGCACTCACACAGTACCTGGCATTGTGCCTGTTCCCACTATCCAGGCTGGAAAAACTCATAATTCACAAAGTATTCAGGATGGTCTTGCCTCGGTAGAGGGAAATAATTTGACCTAGATTGAACACTACTCTGGATTCACCTAACAAATGACAAAAGCAAGACCCAAAAGGATGAAAGTATTTCCAAGTAAACTAACTGCATATGAAAATATAGCTCCAGAATAATTATAGGAGTACAAAAATATCCTGTACCCAACAAGGTAAAATTCACAATATCTGGAATCCAATCAAAGATTACAAGGGATGCAAAGAAACAGGAAAGCATGACCCATAATAAGGAGAATATTGATCAACTGAAACCAACCCAGAACAGTCATAGATGCTGGAATTAGCAGAGAGACACCAAAACAGTTGTCATACCTGTATTTCAAATGTTCAAAAAGTTAAGAAGAGACATGGAAGATACTTTGTTTTTAAAACAAAGTTTTGAACTTTCAGGCAAAAACTACAACGCTGGAAATGAAAAGTACACTGAGTGGGATTAACAACAGAATCAACATGGCAGAAGAAGAGATAAGTGGACTTGAAGGCCTAGCAATAGAAAGTACTCAAAATGAAGCACAGAGGAAAAAAGAAGGAAAAAATAAATACAACATCAGTGAGCTGCAGGTCATCTTCAAGCAGCCTAAAACATGGGTGAAGGGAGTACCTGGAGGAGACAGAGAAAGAGAAAAATATTTGAATAAATAACCACCAAAACTTTCCAAACTTAATGACAATTAGAAACCGGTATCTAAAAACCAAGGCAAACAAACAAACACTCCAAGAAACATCCAGAAAACTACACAAAGGCAATCATAAGCAAATTGCCCAAAGTAATGTTAACAAGAAAGAGAAGACTTTAAAAGTAGCCAAAGAAGGACATGTTACATACAGAGAAAGAATTAAAGATAAGCATGAAAGCAGATTTCGCATCAGAAACAATGCAAGTAAGAAGATAGTGAAGCAAAATCTTTAAAGAACTGAAAGGAAAAAACTATCTTTATAGAATTCTATGCCCAGCAAAAATATCTTTCAAAATAAAGGTGAATTAGGCATTTACAGACATACAAAAGCCGAAAAGGATTCATCACCAGCAGAACTTCACTGCAAGAAATGTTACAGGTAATCCTTCAGGCGAAGGAAAATGATGCCAGATGGAAATCTGGATCTGCACAAAGGAATAAAGAATATCAGAAATGGGAATAACTACATAAGCAAATACATAAGCTCATTTCTTATTTTTAAATCTCTTTGAAAGATAATCGACTCAAAATAATTGCAATGTATTATGTGATTTAGAATATAAGTAAATGTAAATTACATAGCAAAAGTAGCATAAAGTCTGGGGGGAGAGAAATAAAGTGTATTATTATAAATTTTTTATACTATATGTGAAGCCATATAATACCACTTGAAGGTAGATTGTGATAAGTTAAAGATATATATCATAAACTCAAAAGCAACCACTTAAATAACAATACTAAGAGTTATAGCTAATAAGCTAACAAAGGAAACTTTAAAATATTCAAGTAATACAAAAGAAGAAAGAAGGAAAGAGGGAACATAGAAAAGATGGGACAAAGAGGAAACAAATACCAAGATGATAGACTCTAACCTAACCCTATCAATAATCACACCAAGTGTAAATGTTCTAAACATCCCCAATTAAAAGGCTGAGACTGTGAGACTGGATTTTTTTTAAAAAGCAATACCTTACTATAAGCTGCCTACAAGGAATGCACTTTAAATATAAAGATACATATAGGTTAAAAGTAGAAGGATGAGAAAAGAAAGGCCATGCTAACACTAGTCAAAAGAAAACTGGAGTAGCTATATTGCTATCAGGCAAAGTATACGGAGAGCAAAGAATACCATCAGGCATAGAGAAGGTCATCTCATAATGATAAAGAGGTCAAATAATCAAGAAGACAACAATCATTAACATTTGTGCACCTTCAAAATACATGAGGTAAAATCTGATAGAATTTCAAGGAGAAATAGGCAAATCTACATTCAGTAAAAAAATTTCAACACCCCTTTCTCAATAAGTGATAGAATAACTAGGCAGAAAATCAGTATAGATGTACTATACTTAAACAGCACTATCAAACACCTTGACCTAATTGATATTTATAGAACATTCCACCTAATGACAGCAGAATACACCTTCTTTTGAGTGTACACAGAACATTTGCCAAGACAGATTCTGGCCCATAAAGCAAGTCCAGATAAATTCAAAATAATTCAAGTCATACAAAGTATGTTTTCTGACAGCAATGGAATTAAATTAGAAATTAACACCAGAAAGATATCTGAAAAATCCCCAAGTGTCTGGAAACTAAACCCCATACTTCTAAATAACACGTGGTCAAGGAAGAAATGGAAAGAGAAATTAGAAAGTATTCTGAACTGAGTAAAAATGAAAACACAACAGATCAGAACTTGTAGAATCCACTAAGCAGTACTTAGGGAGAAATTTATGGCACAAAATATCAATTTAAGAAAAGAAGAAAAGTCTCAAGTAAATAACCTCAGCTTTCACCTTAAGAAACTATAGAAAAAAGAACAAATTAAACCCAAAGTAAGCAGATAAAGGAAATAATGAAGGCCAGAGTGGAAATTAATGAAATAGAAAACCAAACCAAACAGTAGAGAAAATCAATGACACCAAAAGCTGGTTCTTTAAGATCAATAAAATTGATAAACCTCTAGCAAGACTGATTAGAATTAAAAGAGAAAAGACACAAATGATTAATATTATGAATGAGCGAAGTGGCATCACTCAACAGGTCCTACAGATATTAAAAGAATAAAAAGAAGACATTATGAACAAGTTTATGTAAAAAAAATTTGAAAACCTGGATGAAATGAACCGATTCCTTGAAAAATACAAATTACCAAGGCTCACTCTAAAAGACAGACAACCTGACTAGCACTGTATCTATTAAATAATTTGAAATTGTATTTTAAAACCTTCCCACAAAGAAAACCCCAGATGGTTTCACTGATGAATTTTACCAAGCATTTAAGAAAGAAATAATACAAAATCTACACAAATTCTTCCAGAAAATTGAAGAGAAAAGAGGACTTCCCAACTCATTTTATGAGGCCAGAATTACTCTGATACTAAAATCAAAGACATTTATAAGAAAAGAAAGCAAAAGGCCAATATCCTTCATGAACATATATGAAAAACTTTAAAAATTCAGCAGATTGAGCCCAGTGATATATTAAAAGGATAATACATCATGACCAAGTGGGGCTTATCCCAGGATGTTAGGGTTGAATAAACATTTGAAAATCAATCAATGTGATTCACCAGATTAACAAACTAAACAAGGAAAACAAGATTTAACATGAATTCCAGATAAAAACCAGGAATAGAGAGGAACTTGCTCAACCTGATAAAAGGCATCTGCAAAAAACCTACAGCTCTGTCCACATTTAATGGCAAAAGACAACGTTTCCCCGCTAAGCTCAGGAGCAGGACAGGGATCGCCCATTCACTCTTTCTATTCGGCATTTTACTGGAGGTTCTAGCCAGGGAAATTAGGCAAGAAAAAGAAATAAAGAGCATCTGGATTGGACAGGAACAAGTAAAGCTGTCTTTATTCTCAGATGACATGATTACGTAGAAAACCTGATGAAATCTCCAAAAAAGCTACTAGAACTAATAAGCTAAGTTAGCAAGGTAACAGAAGCAAAGATCCATATGCAAAAATCAATTGTATTTCTATCACTAAGCAAAAAAAAAAAAAAAAAAATTTCAGAACTGTAATTTTAAAAAAACAAAACTGTTTACAATAGCATCAAAAAAGTACCAAAACTAACCACATGTTGTGCAATAAATAAAGTCTCGATGACTTTCAAAATTTGAAATCATTCAGAGTATATTCTCTGACCACAGGGGAACTAAATTACAAATCAATAAAAGAAATAACTGGAAAATCCTCATCTGCCTGGGAAGGAAATAATATACTTCTAAATAATCCAAGGCCCAAAAAGAATTCATAATGAAAATTTAAAATATTTTTAACCAAGTGATAGACATAATTAAACTTGTAGGATGTGGCTAAAACAGTGCCCAAAAAGAAACGGAAAACCTTAAGTACATAAGTTAGAAATGAAGAAAAGCTGAAAATCAATTCTCTAAGTTGCCATCTCAAGATAATAATAAAAACAGCAAATCAAACCTAAAGAAAGTAGGTAGAAGGGAGGATATAATAAAGATAGAAGCACAAATTTAGAAACAGAAAACAAGGATACAATTAAAAAATAAACAAAGCCAAAAGTTGGTTTTTAAAAATATTATTAAATTCAGTAAACTTCTACTAAGACTGATATCAAAGTAAGACAGAAAACATGGATCATTGATATCAGGAGTGAAAAAGGGGACCTTACTACAGACTATTCTATTATAATCTACAATATAAAAATAACGAGGCTATATTTTGAACAGATTTATTCCAACAACTTTAACAATTGGGATGAAATGGATAAATTCCTCAAAGCACAGACACACGAAGTTTAACAAACCTAAGAGAACACTAAACAGAGAACTGGGATATTCTTCTATCTATTAAAGAAAGTGATCTCTGCCTCGCGGCTCTCTGCTGGCTGCCTGGGAGTCTCACCGGCACGTGCACAAGATAGAAGACAGTTAAGGGTTAAAGAGGAAGTCACAGGCAGATTTTGGGTGCTCCCCTTTGTGGCTCAGTTTTCAGAGGCTCTGGAAGCCCCGAACCCTGTCCTTTGAAGAATCCTCAGCCCCGTCAGACTGGCTGTGACATGCAGCTCTGGCAGGCCACCAGCCACCACCACCAACTGGATGAGCTACCAGGCCCACCTAGTTTACTTTCCTCCTGTCAAGTAACGTGACCCCTCCAGATGCTGGCTGCTTCTGGTTGTTCTCTGGTGCCTTCAAACAGTTGAGTTGTTTTGTTTGTTTTTGCAGGTGATATAGCTTTTTTTAAAATGATTTCAAACTTCCAGAAGAATTGCAAGAATAATACAAAGAATTCCTGTGTACACTTTACACAGATTCGTGAATCGTTAATACATTTGCACGATTGCTTTCTGGGACGGACGGATGGATGAATGGACAGACGGACGGACAGATGGAAGAATGGATGGATGGATGAAGTGGGTGGATGGATGGATAGATAGATGATAGATGACAGATAGGTAGGTAGATAGATAGACAGATATCGATATATGTGAGGCTGTATATATATTTTAATAGATTTTTTTGTTTGTTTGTTTGTTTTTTGAGATATCAGGGGCTGGGGATTGAACCTGGGACCTCCCAGGTGGGAAGCAGCCACTCAACTGCTTGAGCCGCATCTGCTCCCCTAGACCTTATTTTTCGTAACTGTTTTGATCACCTCCCATTGACTCCATTGATGAGGGAGGGACTCCTGCCCTACGGTTATGGGGATGGCTGACATGGGACACCCAACAATGGACAGGTGAGACTGGCAGCGGTTTATAATCCCATGTGCTCATAGCCCTGGAGAGGACACCATACACCAGGCAGAGCTTCACAGGATGCCTTTGGGAACAGACTAAACACCAGGGGCTGGGAGAGGCAGGCTTGTAACATCAAGAGGTTGGGGTGCCCCCTGGTTCCTGCAAAAGGGTATGAATGATTAGTTGGAATAATTCTAAGGGTTGGCAGGGAGCTGAAACTTGCTCTCCAGGGATAAGTGGGAACTGCACCTAGTCCTTTTGATAAGGAGGGTTGTTGTTTGGCTAGCGGACTGTACCCATGGGAGCAGAATGGGGAAGGAAACTTGTGGTTAGGCCACTTAAGGCCCTCCCAATTTCACAAGATGTCAAGGCAGCACATAATATTAAATTTAGGCCCTATACCATGATAAGTTTTAGATTTAAAGAAAAATTGAGAAAGTACAGAGAATTCCCATATACCCTGCACTCAGTTTCCCCTATTTTTAATATCTTGCATTGGATGGTATATTTGTTATAATGAATGGACCAATATTGATCCATTATCACTAACTAAAGCCTGTATTTTTTCCAGATTTCCTTAGTTTTTCCCTAATGTCCTTTTTCTGCTGCAGGAGCCTGTCTAGGATGTCCCATCACGTTTGCCATGTCTCTTTAGGCTCCATCTGGCTGTGACAGTTTCTCAGACTTTCTTATGTTTGAATGACCTTGACAGTGTTGAGGCGTGCTGGGCAGGTATTTAGCAGAACATCTCTCACCTGGGATTTGCCTGACGCTTTTCTCATGATTAAGCTAGGATTACGGGTCTTGGGGAGAAAGACCACCGAGGTAACATGCCATCTTCATCACATCGTATCAGATGTACACACATCAGCATGACTTACCACTGTTGCCGTTGACCTTGATCACCTGGCTGAGGTGGTGCTTGTCGGGTTCTCCACTGCAAGGTGCTCTTTTTCCCCTTCCATACCGCACTCTTGGAAGGAAGTCACTCTGTGCAGCCCACACTTGAGTGGGACTTATGCTCACCCCTCATTGAGGGCAGAGCGTCTCCATAAATTATCTGGAATTCTTCTTCATGGGAGATTTGTCCCTTCTCTTAGTTGAGATAACTTTGTATTTTAATAAGCATTCATAATTATTGGAGTTATTCCAATGCAAATACTCCCTCATTACCTGAACTGGATCTCCCCATAGCTAATGTTTGTTGGACACTTGCTCTGTTCCACAAACTGTGCTTAACATTTTTTATGTATCTTATTTCATTTGATCCTTGCAATAATCCCATTATCCCCATTTCATAGATAAATAAACTGAGACTCAGAGAGCTACTCTATTTGTGAAGCTCTTAAACTGCTATGTGTGCCTTTCACTACACTGAAAATTGGAGTGACTTCCCTTACATCTCTGTGGACCCGGGTTCGGGGCTGTTAGGTGAGCCCTGCTCTGAATCCTCTTGTGCACACATTCCTCAGTCCAGCTTCCCTGTTGGGTCTGGTTGTGTAATAACTGGGCGCTGGCCTCGGCTTGCCCAAGAGCCCATCCAGAATCCAATTCCATGAGTTTCCATGGGTGCCTGAAGTCTCGGGGCCCATGGGCCCAGAGCATGAGGGACTCCAGCCCAACGCCTTCGCTCACACAGAAAGTACCCTCACCACCAAAGGGCAAAAAACACCACTTTACACCTAGGAAGACCTGAGAGGTCTAGAGGCCTGTTTCACACTCTGAGCAAAATCCCCCACCCAGATGTTTGAAGGTGAGAGGGCAGAGAGGGAGTTGAAGACTCAGAAGCCACTAATGGTTGGAACAGAAAACCAAAGAGGACAAACAATTTCTCAACCGTTAACCCACCTGCCCCCACAGCAGCCCCTGGAGAAGGAATCATGGGTAGCACCGAGAGGTCAACCATTCAGCATTCAAGGTGTTGGCCCTCTCCTCCGCGGCCCACAGAAAGGGAAAACGGGACTGCCATGCGGAATCTCGTTTGATTTTTACAAAAGTCCTGGGAGGATGGCAGGGCAGCCATTTATATCCTCACTTTGCCATAGAGGAAAACGAGATTCAGAGAAGTGAAACGATTTGCCAAACACCGTACAATAGATTGGCACCTTGTTTAACTCCATCTTGGGCTTTTCACAAGGGATGGTTGGAAGGAAAAGACTGGGGCCACTCTCATTTTTTTAAAAAAAGCAGAGTCACTTAATAACAGTGGCTGATAAAGATATAGAAGAAAATTGTGGGCCCAGACAGTCCTCCCCAAAACTGAGAGGCATCCAGGAAGACCAGCATGGCTAGTGTTGCTCAAGGACGGTTTTCTGCAGGAAGTCGTGAATATCCTGCAGGAGGGAAGAGAAGGTGAGAAGGATCCACCCTCCCAGAGCAGGCGTCTCCTCTCTCCCACTGCCACCTCCTGGAGCACCCCGTGCCTGGTGTGGGCTCCCCATGCGGAGCCACCCCTGTGCCCCGGGAACCCATCTCAAGATGTGCAGGCGGCACAGCTGGAGCTGGAGTCCCAGGAGAGGAAACAGCCAACCTGAGCGTTCTCCTCCCAGCCGGAGCTGCCTCTGAGGGCTGCCAGCACCTGGCCTCCTGCCTAGCTCAGGGGGCCAACGGCAAATGCTTGGTGGCTTGAGCTTGGTGCTCCTGGAGAGGACTGAGGCACAGAGAGAAGTCGTTTTCCCAAGGTCACACAGCCAGTACACAGCAGAAATGAGATTCAAACCAGGTGGACCGGCCACTCGGCACTTCAGCTCTCGCCTCAAGGGCAGGAAAATTGGCATTTTCTCATGCTATACCCTGGAATTCCCAACACAATGTCCACCACACAGGAGGCTCCTAAGCAGTTTTAGTTGACTGAAGTCCAGAGGTCTGCCCCCAACACCAAGCTGGAGAGTCTCCTTGCTAAACCACGTGCCCCACTGGGCAGGAAGTCGGGGGGTGGGACTGAGTCAGAAGCAGGGAGGAAGGGGCTCTGGATACAGTGGTGAGGGGCAAGGGCTGAGGGGAAGGAGGGGAGGAGGATGCCACTCAGACACCCCACGCAGCCCCCCATGCCATGGGCACCCCCCAGCCCTGAACCTCCTGCCCGTGCTGAGCAAGCCCCGATTCTGCCATCTGCTCCCTCTCCATGGAACACTCTTCCGCCCCCTCTTTCCCTGGTTACCCCAATCTGTCCCTCAGATTTCAACTCAAGCAGCACCTCCCTTCAGGAGCCTTCTCAGGCCTTTTTCATCAGGTCAAGGCCCAGCCACAGTGGATTCTCACAGCACCCAGCGCAGTTGCAACTTTACATTTTATTGGGGTGATTATTTGATTAATGTCCATCTCCCCTTCTAAACTGTAGGTGCCAAGAGGGCAGGGTGTCTGTCTGATCTGCCCACAGTGCATCCCAGTGTCCTGCAGTGTGTGGTGCTGAGGGCCTGGAGTGTTTACTGAGCATTTAATGAGCATGGGTTGACACCCCCTGTGTAGGCAGAAAAATGGTCCCCTAAAAGATGTCCACATCCTGCCCCCTGGAACTGGGAATGCTTATATGGAAACAGTGCCTCTGGAGATGTGATTAAGGTAAGGATTTTGAGATGGAAAAATTACCCTGGATTATCAGGCTGCAGTAATTTGTTGCAGCAGCTCCAGGAAACGGATACTCTCCCCAAGCTTGGCCACTCCTCCTCACCCCAACCCCCAGCCCTCCTTCCCTCAACCTTCTCCATGTCCAGACACCTGAGATTTGTGGGAGAATAAAGAATCTAAAAAGGGAAAAAAGAAAGGGGAAAAAATGCGAAGGAGAGGAGGGGGCGAGGGTAAAAAGGGGTAGAGCATGAGAGCAGGGGGGCTGAGGTATTTTACCCAGATGCTAGAGGCAGAGCCAAAGCTGCAGGAAGAGCCCATGTCCATTCCTCCCAATGAACAAAAGATTCTCGAGGGCAAGTGGGAAGAGCTGAGAGTTCTTACGGCGTCTGTCTGCCAGCCACTGGCCATGATCCCCTCACAGGAGCCAACCTACAGCCAGGTAAGCCTCGTTTACTCAGCTCCAGTCCAACACTTGCCTTGCAGTTCCCAAACATGCCAGGTATGCTCCTGCCCCAGGGCCTTTGCACTTCCTGCTCCTGCTGCCCTGGATGTTTTTCCTCCAGACATCCACATGGCTCATTCCTCACCTCCTTCAGGTCCTAGCTCAATGGGGCCTACCCTCACCACCATTCCCTATATCCTCCCCTTGTTTTATTTTTCCCTATAGTGCTTACTGCCATCTGACATATTACATATTTATCTTATTTATTTCTTAGTGTCTGTTCCCTTCCACTAGAACGAGCACTCCATGCAGCAGGGTTTTTTGATTTGTTTTTTGTTTTATAAAATCTGCTTTGTCTGCCTAGAACAAAGCCTGGAACGTGGTAGCCCATCAGTAACTATTTGCTGAATGACTAAACCTTCTCAGAGGGCCGTTATCTGGAGAAAACGGGAGTGCTGGGGTGACCCTCAGGCTGCAGCAGCTGGGGGCAGGATGGTAAAGCCTTAGCTTCAGAAGCCGACATCCCAGCCATGTCTCCACAGGTTGTCAGTGCCAAAAACTCAGCCTGCAGGGCTCTCTGTGTGGTTTGTGGTCATTTGCACACCCACGGCTACCACGAGCATTGTCACAGACCCCATTCCTGACTGCTTTGGGCTCTGTGTCTCATGCAGGGGGAAGCAGCAGAAACGAAGCACCTGCCAGCTGTCCCCAGAGCTGGCTCTTTGCCTGGCAGCCTCCCAATTGCCTGGCATCCGGAACTATGTCAGCTGCTTCCGGTGCAGGTGGGGGCAGAGAGGACATGGAAATATGGTGTAACTTAGACAAACCTGGGCTTCAAATCCAGCTGTACCATTTACTGAGCGACTTTGGGAAAACCATTTAACCCCTCTGTAAAATAAGATCATATGAAGTCATGGTAACAAATTACCCACACACACAATAATAAATGCGAGGTTTCCTTTCCCACTAAACACCCTCCACCATCCTTTTTCCTTTCTGTAACCCTGGTGCTTGGCCCCGCACCCGGGTCATGGTGAGTGGCTCCTAGTGAGTACACAGTGAATGTTTGCAGATTGGAGCTGTTGACCCGAGAGACAGAAGAGCCATGGGGAACATGTAGCAATTATGGAATTTGTCACCAAACTGGGGGGTTGGGAGAGATGTGCTCCTGACATTCTTTAATGTGTGGTGAAGAGAGTTGGCCTGGGAAGGCAGAAAGAGTACAGTTTTTGAGCTTTATTGAACTAGGCTGGGGACCAGGAGTCAGCAGTATCTCCTGTGGTTGGACAGGGAGCAGCAGCTGGGCCCCACGGGCGCACCAGCATCCAGTAACTATGCGGAAACCCTTCTGCTGATTTATAAATACGGACGAAAGTAGTGACCATGTGTAAGAATTTCATGACCCTCAGAGGACTTATTTATTTTGGCTTTCCTTGAAATTGGGCCTAGAATGTCCACAATTTGTAACATTAAACATGAGTCATTGATTTGGAATTCACACAGAGTATCAGAGTGTTGATAAAAAAAAATTGTATCTATTTTTGAACATTCATTTACTTCACCAAAGAATTTTTACATGCTTTGAACATTCATTTACCAAATCAAAGCTTTCAAAGTTTTAAGAAGTGTAAAAATGACCTCATGAACTCTAAAATTCTGCCAAAGTAATGCTCTTTTTCCTCCCATGGGTCCTGGGAACTGTTCTGGTAAGAGGGGCTGAGTGGTGGTGAAGGCACAAGGGGGTTGGCTACCGGCTACCAGAGGACGAGCTAGACCTCCCCCTGTCAAAGTCACCCAAATGCTGGTCTATGACTAAGAGTTTGGAAGATGAAGATGAGAAGAGCACTGATTGGTTTGTTCTCATGTCCCAAAAGGTCAGATCGCCACAGCAGGGGTGGGGTGTGAACCTGCCGTATCAGAATGAGCTCTTCTCTCTGGCTTTCGTTTTCTCATAAATTATAAGACTATCAGCTCTACCCCAGGACCGTGGCACTTCCCTCTTCCATGCCTCCCTCCCACGCACTGTCCACTGGGGTACGTGTGCATATCCACCATTTACCATCCCCAGTTGACCTCCAGTTACCATTTCTTGCATTTTGTCACTAATTCTGTGAAAGGAGAAAGACTGTCTTTCCAATATGTCCTGGGAAGAGTGCTGGAACAGATGCTGGGGGATGGATGAATTGACCTCTCCATACAAAGACTCCAGGATTGAAGGGTCAGCAAGTTCTCCTGGGGCAGTGGGGGACAGGGTGGAGGGGTTTCCAGTTATGAGCTAGTCAAGTTTGGCCCGGCAGTGAGCAGAAAGGACACCCAACCTACAGGAATAACAACAGGTGCAGGCGAATATGCCTTAAGTTACAGTTACGAGGCCTACGTGTGTGAAATACCTTAGAGTTACAAGGGTTACTATCTAAACCAACCCTTCTCAGGTCATATCGAAGTGATTTATTACAGGTCTAAATCCTCTGAAGTGGGGGAGCGGGTATAGCTCAGTGGCTGAGCGCCTGCTTCCCATGTACGTGGTCCAGGATTCGCTCCCCGGTACCTCCATAATAAATAAATAAATAAATCCTCTGAAGGCCAAGCTCTGGTTAATTCTTCTATCCCACAGGGTCTAGCCAAGGGTACTTAGCAAATGTTTGTCTAAATAAATCCTCTCACTAACCCTAAAAGACTGGAAGAGGAGGTACCATCCTCACTTCATGGAGAAGACATCTGAGACCTGGGGGAATATGTCACTTGCCCAAAGTCAAAGATGACCACGGACAGACAAAACCCCAGTGTCATGTCCTACTGTCCAGCCTTCTTGCTGCTGCCAGAGGCGTAGCAGAGCATAGACCTTTAAATCCTTGAAGGGGTTATAAGCAATTCCTGTATTAGAGAGTAGTGATTGGAACTTGTCTTTAGGTGGGAGCCTCCCTCTGTCCTGGGAGAAGGTGAACTTTCCTAGTCATATCAAAATAAAGTACATCCCATTGCTTTGGGCAAAGTCCTGGATGGCAACAAGGTAGCTCTAATGCAGGGGCCTCAAACTGAGGGGGCACAGCTTTTGTTTGGCAGTGTCAGCTGGGCATCTCCTTAGCGGAGCTGTGCCCCTGAGAAATGCTTTTCCCTCACTCTGAATTTGGCTGCCCCGCGGAACATCCTTTGTCCAGATATTGCTCATAGAAGTCTGGCAGCTAAGGAGGAGCAGGTGGTGGATTGGGCCCGACACGCCACTCTGGGCCACACAGCTGGTGTCCCACCAAAGCTGATATTTAAAGCTAAGGCAGATTTGAGGGAATCTACTGGCAACAGCACCGGTTAACCTATGTGGGCTGTTAAGGCCGGACTACACCTTTGGGATGGGGCTAGGAATTTCCCTTGAAGGGTATTGGTCTGCTATGAATCACCCTGAGGCAAAAAAGAAGGTGGGCTTTGGGCAGGGGGAAGGAGAGGCCTAGAGATTCCCAAAGGTGGGAGGTTACCTAGTCTCTCCCCCGCCTCAAAGGCTGTCAGAGCTGCAGGAGGGTCTCAAGCTGGAACTGCACAGGTGGAAGCTACAGGAAGAGATCGTCTTTCTGATTAGCTGCTTTGCTGCACGGCTAGGTTTGAGGTTGTAAACCTGACTTGGCAATAACACAACCAAACCTAACTATATAGGAATATTTTAATAAGGATAGTGACATGCAAATGTAGAGAAGAGCCAAAATGATTGTTTTTCTTTAGATTGACTATCTGAATCCTACATGCAACAAAAAGAAGTGGGTTTAAATTCTTTCAGTGCCCTGATATTTTGTATGTTATTGAAATATCCAATAATTGCTGGGATTTATCATTATGTAGATAGCTCTACAATGCTTGACTAGTACACCTGAAAGTACACAATGCAAGAGCTTGTTTATATTTCATAGTCTTAATACTTTGAGTGAAAAGGGTCAAAGAAAAACAGTATTTGAGAGGGGAAAGTGACCAAGTAAAAGATAAATTCAAAAATGGTCTCATGAGACTTGGTTTACACATTCATGGGAGTCTAGTTACTATGAATTGTTTCCAAAATCTCCCACTCCCACTCCCAAGTAGCTTTCTCTGCATGTGCTTTTAGTAGCTACTTTATTATTCTCTTTTTGGTACTTTTCTGTCATTAAAAAAATTTATTGAAGTATATCATTCATACATGAACATACACAAACAACAGGTGTAGAGTAAAAGTTGTGAACTTACAAAACAAAGATGCATAACATCATACAGGGCTCCCATCCATCACCCCGCCACCAACACTTTGCATTGTTGTGAAATATTTGTTACGAACTACACAAGATCTCTTTGGAACTTTTGTTTTCTGCAAGCCTCTAACAGCATGTGAAAATAGGCCTGTGTCCACCATCCACAGCCCCGAGGCCACTGTCCTAAGACACTAGGTGTGACCTGTGAGGCCACCAGGATGGCTCTGGGGCCGAGGGCGACCTCCTTGGGGGTTGGGAATGGAAACCCAAGAGCCGTGGGAAGGGAGCTGTTATTATTTTAGAATTAAAGGGAAATGATACCTCCAAACCCTGGAGAAGTCAAGACCATCTGGGCTACAGAAGGGAAACACAGCTGTTTCTTGAAATGACACGGGATACTTCTGTCAATGTTCTGCTTTCTATTTTATCTTAGCCTTCTGCTTCCCAAGTTGACAAAGCAATGAAAACGACGATTCTCCTAAGAATCATCTTGGTGGGGGGGGTTACCCCCATATCCTGGGGTCGGGGTGGGGATCAGCGCAACAGACAGGCTGGACAGATGCCCAGCGGCATCCAGGCAGTGGAGAGGTGGGCTCCCTGTGGTCATTACGAGGCCCTGGTATTGGTTAACAGAACACTTTTGGATCTGGCCTTACGACAGCCCAGAAAGGTTACAATGGCTAACAGAGGAAGGCACCCAGCTGGCCATGGCCAAGCTGGGCCGGAACCGGGGCCCATGGCTCCTCCCTCCAGCCTTGGGAACCTTGCTCAATGACCAAGAACCATGTCCCAGACAGTTTTACAGATGTGAGAAGGCTCTTGGGCCCAGCTCTGCAGATCCCAGGGGATTAGCAGGGAAGGTCCCTCACCTGCGGCTGACGGGAACAATGTCCTTGCAAACTCTGCACCATTCCACAGGCTTAGCTGTTTTGAAATATGAGGCAAAGAGAGTGGAACTTCACTCAGGAGAGCAGAGTTTTAATTCTGCCACTAACTAGCTGAGTCACCTTGGCTGGTCACCTCCATGCTCTGAGTTTCCTCTTTTGTTTAAAAAATCTACCTTGTCCCTCTCCTGCCAAAACTCTTCAAAGGATGCCTATCGCCCACCCAGCAACTCCCCCATTCAAGTCTGGGCCACCATCTAAAGATAGAAGGAAGTTCAGAAAGTGGTTTTGTCCCTTCTGAGCTCTGTTATACTCAGCCAGGAGGGAGTCAGGTCAAGGGATGTGGACTTTAATTAGGTTCTACAGGCAAGAGCCAGAAGGCTCTACCCGGACAGGACTGGGGCCGGGGGCAGGGCCGGATGGGTGGGCCCAGCCTGTGGCTTGGTGGGCAGCTCACCTTGCAAGCGAGATTTTTCTGCTCTCTGTCTGATTCTCGGGTCAATTGCCTCCGGGTCTCATTCCCCTTTGTGTGTAGCTTTGGGATCGCAAGGCCTGGGGACTTCCCCAATCACCAGTCTAGGGACAGAAACTACAACCTGTATGTCCCCACTCTCTCTGATGCCCACCCCCCACTTAGAGGCATCATCCTGACACCAAGAATTAGAAAAGCAAAAATGAGACAACAGTGCCATATAGAGCTCAAAACTCACCTTGAAAGCCTCTCACGGGGGCCACGGGGACAAGACGTCTGCCCAGCTCTGCTCACGGGCTCCTGCTACACCACGCCACAGTTCCCTGGGGCTCGCCAGACCCCTCTACCCACACTCTCTCACTCCTAAGCTGTCTCTCACCCACATTCCCAATCTCTGTCCTGCAACTCACTTGTCTCTGTCAAGAAATCTCCCAAGATTAGGAAGGACATTGTTAACATGGAGATCAGAGCATGAGCTCTGGAATCAAACATAACTGGACTGACATCTTAGCTCTGCCACTCACCTTACTTCCCCATCTGTAAGGCAGGCATAATGATGCCGAGTTCACCGGGTGGTTACCAGGATTAAGTAGACAATGTCTGTGTATCACTTGGGTGGTAATGCTAGTGACGATAACAAAAGGGGCAAAATCTCCAGGGCTAAATACAAGGGTTCACTCCTCACTCAAGTCACAGGCTGATGCAGATGGGATGTCTTTCCTGCAAAGCTCCTCCAAGAGATGATTCAGGAACTGAAGCTCCTTCCATCCCCTTGGGGCCCTCCGCTGGATTCCCTCCATCTGGCTGACAGAACAGCACAGACAGTGTTAGAGGGCGGGCCTGGAAGAGGCAACCATCAATTCAACCTTACATCGGCTAAACCCCAGGCACATGTTCCACCAAACCATAGGGGAGCCTGGGAAAGACCGTTGTCCTGTGTGCCCAGGAACAGGAAATGGAATTGCCAAGCATCCAGCCAGGCTCTGCCACAATGTGGGGTAAAATATTTAGCAGAGTGCCTGGCACATAGTAAGAGCTCAATAAACAGAAGATACTATTATAATTACCATCTACGCCTGTCCCCAGCACTGGTGTGAATATCAGAAATCACAGAACCTTACGGTGGACTTTTCAGAACACTGCAAATGAATAACTGAATACAAACCAAGCGAATGAATTTCTGTGTTTAAACAAAGGACTGGCAATCCTATGCCCAGCATAACTGCTGTTCTGGGTGCTTTCTATGAGGCAGCAGGATGCATTGGAATAGCTCGTATGCTGGCTCTGCCTAACCTGTCAGCCATGGCAGTTTTCTCATCTATAAATAGGGAGGTTAATTTACCCACTTTATAGGGTTCTTTGAAAACACCATATTCCCTCATCTCAAAGCACATACTTCGTTCTGTCTAGAACATTCTCCCTATACTCTCTTCATCTAGCTACTTCCTACTCATCCTTCAAGTCTCAGCTTAGATGTCACCTCCTCCAGGAAGCCTTCCCTATTCCCGACCCAAGTATGATCAAGTGCCTATGCCCTGTGCCCCCACATTAGCCTAACTTCCCTTACCAGAGCACTTACCTCAGCATATTAAAATCTCTGTTCACTTTCCATCTCTAACTAGATTGTAGGTTTCTTGGGGGAAGGGACCTTGTCTTCATCACCATTTTGTCCCCAGCATCAGTGCAGTGCCCAGAACGAGTGTGCAGTAAATGTTTGTCGAATGAATGAATGAAGAATTCTGATCCTACTTCAAAATGGTAAGGGGATAAGACTTTTAAACTCATACAACTCAAGGGAAAAAATTGAAAGTAAAGACAAGTTCAGAAAGGAAAATCACAGTGTATTCCTTCCTAAAAAGGCCAGTGGGAACCAAGAAGCCGTTTCAGAAGGCAGCCACACCCCTTGAGTCACGCCTGGGTGCTCTTGAGCAGTTTGCCACTCTTAATCTCTCATCTGAGCAATGGAGAGTGCAAAAAAAACATCCTCATTTTTACAAAATCTGGGTCTCTCCTCCCAGCTGGTCTGAGGGTGTGGTGATAAGAGCTGTCCACTGAAGGCAGCCCTGACTGACCACAGGGCTCACTGGGCCTACGACACCTCTCTCTACCAGCCCCATGGCTGGGGCACCCCTGAACTTCACTGACTATCACCCAAGAGCAAGGTCTTTCCAGTCCCAGTGCACACTCTCACACACAGAATAGGAGCCGCCATCTCTCACTCCCAGGCAACTTGGCACACTCTCGGGCCAGGCCACAGGGCAGAGAGGCTTCCACCTGGAAAATCATTTAAATAGAGTTCACATTTCCACAACCCCCCCACATGCACACTGATGCCACACACACCCCAAAAGCTCCAGAGGATGAGGCCTTCAGTGTGGGCACTGCAGGGAAGCTTCTCAGGAGCAGGGACAGCCTGGAGACCCCAGCCCACGCCTGGAAATGTCCTGACCCTCCTACCCTGGGAGACCTGGCGCTCTGGGCCGGGAGCACAGGCCCATATAGATTTACTGCCACCACTTAAGCCCAATGCAGACCAGCAGATTCATCACCACAAAACCAAACGAGAGCCAGACACAAAAGGACAAATATTATATGATTGCGTTACTATGAACAAAATTAAAAAAAAAAAAAACAAAAAACCCCACACCAAAAAACCAAACGAAAGCAAGAGCTCCTGCGCACAGACGCTGAAGCAGGTGTCACCCTCCAATAAAAAGGCAGGCAGACAAAGTTTATCGCCCACGCCCTCACATCCTCCCAGCACCTGGAGCAAAGTCTCAGCTAAGCCACGGCACACGAGGCCTGAGTGACCGACCAAGTGCATTTCCCAGTCCTCCAGCAACGAGGAAAAACAGCTTCTAAAAGAGATTTCAGACAAGCGAAGGAAACCCAAAGGGCCTGGAAGATGTCCTGGGAGCCCGTCCAAAAATATTAACACAGATAAGAGGTCGCCTAGTCCACCGCTGGTTGAATGCAGACCGTGCACCGAGGTGCCTGGGCAATGCCAAGACTCACACACGGGCCCGGGGCTCCCTAGGAGCGCAGGCTCCAGCGCACTTTTCGCACCCCAGGGACGGGGCTGTCCCTTGCCCGCTGCCTTCCAGGCCCCAGCCCCGACCCCCAGCCCTCGCTGGCGCACTGTCGACGCCCCGACTGCTTCAACTCGATTACACGGGAGCCAAGAGGGAAGGGGCAGGGACAGAGCTGGTCGCACCCAGCGCCCACTCCTGGACAGCCCCGCGCCCGCCCCGCAGCCACCCCACCCCCGCTGGCCCGCTCTGCCCCAGCAGGGGACTCCCCGCTTCCGCGGCCTCGGGGGCGGGGCGGCTCGAGGCCCCGCCCTCCCGTGACGACGGCCTCGCGGGGCCCGGCAGCGCGCGGCGGAGGCTTCAGTCCCAGCGCAGCGGAGCAGCGGCTGGAGGCGCGCGGGGCCGGCTCGAGCGCGGGAGCCGGACGATGTTGCGCGCCCAGAATGCTCCACACTCAGCTGGTGCTGCTGCTGGCGGCGCTCCTCGGCCTGCGCCTCGGCTCGGGCGCGCACGGTAAGATCCGCGACCCCGGCCCTGGCCTGCGGGGCAGTGCGGGTGGCCAGAGCCCAGCGCGCCCGCGGCCGCCCCGCGCTGCGTCCCGCGGAGAGCCACGTCTGGCCGAGCGCCCTCCCCGACCGCCGTCGCCCCGGCCAGCCTGGGTCTCAGAGGGCTATTGCCCTGACCCAGCTCTTGTTGAAGTGGAAGAGGCTGAGATGGGGGGGTTGGGGGGGGTAAGGGAAATCCGTGCCCCGCAGTTCACCATTCACCCCCTCCCGTCGAGCCTTGCATTTTGTCCCTCTGTGGAATGGCTTTGATCCGCATCTGACTCTGCCTTCCCTTAGCCTGTTTCTGCCCGTGTCCCATCTCAAACCCTTCCTTGCCCTCTCGCCCCCAGCCCCAGTGGTCATCCCGATCCCATCATCCCTGCTCTGTTTTTTAGCCCCCAACTCACTCCCGCTGCTGCCTGCCCCTCGCCTCCCTTATCCCGACCCCCAGCGCAGGCTCCGGGTCCAGCCTGCTCTCCTGGGCAAGTTTCTGCGAATGAAAAGAGGCAACTCTGGAGAGAGAAGCGAAGGGCGGGAGTTGGAAGGTCCAAAAACAGGCAGGGAGAGCAGGGACTGAAACGGCTTCTACATGACACCAAAATGCGAAGTAAAACAGGTACTGGGTATGCACTGATCCGGAGCTGGTGACGTGTAGACCAGACACCGCAAACACTGGCTCTGTTTATCATTTTCTATGAATATTTTGAAATCAAGACACAAACTTGAGGATCAAAGTCAGTAGTAGAAAGAATGCAAGAGACAGGGACAGAAGTATTTTCTAAGTGAGAATGACAGAGTAAGAAAAAAGAACCATTATTAGAGTGATCAAGAGAAGTTGGAGAAGGAGAGAAACCAGAGCTGACAAACTGAGAGATATTAAAGGAGAGAAGGGGAACTAGGTATTGACGTGGCCTGTCCTTCATTCCATTTGATGGGCAAGACTATTAAAGCCGATGTAGTTTGCACGCTTTTACAAATGAGGGAACAAGCTCAGCAAGGTCAGATAATTTGCCCAGAGTCACAGTGGCAAGTGCCAGGTTGAGGCTCCTGCAGTAGGTATTTCCAATGGTGAACGGTGCGTTGTTATTGAGGGGTCAGTGCTGAGTGTCTCAGCTTGGAGTCAGGGGTGCTAGCTCTTCGTGGAAATGTCCTCAGCCCGGTCTAGAACCAGAGCTGGTTCAGTCTGTCTGTCCTCACCCAGCCTGAGCCTGGACTTCTGGCTATAGGCAAAGCCTTTCTAGGAGCTAGGGAGTGGGGGAAGCACTCAGCTTAGGGGACCCAAAGGAGAAACAGGCAGATGTTGACAAACAGGATGTTTGCCCAAAGAACCCCAGAGGCATGGCCTGGGGTTGGAGGCAGGGCTGGGGCCCGGGTGGGAAGCAAGCCTGGGGGTGGGGGCAGGCAGAGCCAGGGGCTAGCTCATGTGAAAGCCCGCTGTCCCCCTGCCTTAGCCCACAGCCTCTGCCTTCCTTCTTGGGGGTCAGCAGTCAGCTTGGCTCTTCTCAGCCACCCCTTCTGCCTCTGGTCACAGCACAGGGCAGTGACTTGAGGACACAACACTAGTTTGGAATCAGGCGCACCTGGATTCGAGTCCCCACTCTGCCTCTTCCTAGCGCCATTGGCCTAGGGCAGGTCACTTGAGCTGAGCCTCCATTTCTTCTTGAGGGTAGCAATGATTAAATGAGCCAGAGATGGAAAGTTCTTAGCACAGTGCTCAGCTCCTGGTAAAGTCCTCAGTGAATGGTGGCTGATAGACTTCTTGCCCCTATCACTATCATCATCCTCATCCTTGGGGGATGGCTGAGAAATACTGGGCTCCGCTAGCTCTGGCACTGACACTCCTCTCCCCCGGGACAGAACTGCCCAGCCCTCCATCTGTGTGGTTTGAAGCAGAAATTTTCCACCACAAGCTCCACTGGACACCCATCCCGAATCAGTCTCAAAGCACTTACTATGAAGTAGAGCTCCTGAGGTAAGGAAGGGGGAGGGAGGTGGGGGAGGGGCTGGGCAGCTCCAGGCCCTTCTAACTCCCTGGCACTGGGGCGATACCTGTCTTCCTATTGAAGTGAGGCGGGGGGGACCCCAGCACCTCTCTTCCAGTTGACAAGTCCTGATTGAGCCCCCGTACGTGCCCAGCAGTGGGCGGGAGTTCTGGGGTGAGAAGGCCAGGGTACTGCCTGTGCCCTCAAGGTTTTTCCACCATGCTGGATTAAAAAAAACAAAACAGGAAAAGCATCCAAGATCAAATTGGAGAATAAGGAAACCCTAATGACTGCAAATATTGTTGGGAGAAGGGAGACATTAGGTTGTGCTGTAGAAGTAGCAAGTCTTCCTGGAGGAACTGGGACTTGAGTTAGTCATATTCCAGTTTCCACCGGGGAATTGATAGAGGGTCCCAGAACCCAGGAGACCTCCTTGCAAGCAGATGCCCTGGACTAGGAGAGACACTCCAAGGGCTGAACCAGTTTCTCCCATGTCTCCCCAGCTACGGAGTAGCGCCCTGGAAGGCCATTACCACCTGTAGCCAGACCCTGGCACTGTCCTGTGACCTCACCGTGGAGACCCTGGACCTGTACCGCCCCAACTACGGTTACCGGGCCAAAGTCCGGGCAGTGGACGGCAGCCGGCACTCCAACTGGACCACCACCAACACCCGCTTCACCATTGATGATGGTACTTTTTCCTCCCCGGGCCTAGGATGTGGCTTTGGGGATCCCTTCTGGCCAGAAGCTCTAGTCTCTGTTCTCATAGTGCCCCATGTCAGCCAAGTTTCCTGGCAGGGGATGCGAGCCGTTCCTTTGGAGAAAGTTTAGATGGAAATAGGCAGAGTCGCCCGAGGTTTAAAAAGGAACTGGACGTGTTTATCCTGGAAGATTGAGAAGAGAGGCCTTGGGGTGGGTCAGGGCCGCTGAGTCACAAGGGCCAGGCCCATGGACTTGCAGGGTTTGGGGAGAGGAAGCGAATCCTTAAGCACTCAGCGCCGGACAGGAAGCAGCAGGCAGGCCCTCCTTTTAGGGGCGAACTCCCCGGCTTCGGGTGTGAGGCACAGCGGCCGAGAGGTGCTACTAAAGAAAAGTCAAGAACCTCTCTCTAGACCAAAGGATAAACCCCAATCTTACTGGGATTCAAATATTCCACAAATTGGGATTGAGCTCACTCTGTGTGCAAGGTGAGCCTGCTTGGAAGGACTGAGTCAGAGGCGACGGTCCAGAGGTCAGTGGCTCCCTCCACAGGCC
>JAQZBX010012516.1:29125-41181 GCA_029593785.1 Cabassous unicinctus
CAGGCCTGATGGTTCTGCCTCCCCGTTCAGTGACTCTGACAGTCGGCGGCTTGAAGCTGGAGCTGGACAGCGGCGCCATCCGCGGGACGATCCAGCCCCCCAGGCCCAAGGTGGGCCCCGCAGACAGCATGTACAAAAGCATCTTTGAAAACTGCCTCGAGTATGAGATCGCGATCCGCAAGGTGCCAGAAAATTACACGGTATGGGGCCCCCAGAGGCCGCGGGGCCGGGGCTCCCGGGCTTCCCTGTCACGTGGGCCAGAAGGCTTTTGTGTACCTGGGGGGAACTTTGCTGGCAGAGTAAAGAGAGGTCCTGGGGGGCGATGGGGATGGGAGCTGCAGTGACCTCAGCTCTTTCGGTTCAGCCCCCAAACCCATGCTCCTACCAAGTGTGGGGAGGACATTGCTGTTGACAGGGGGCTCTCAGGGCGTTTAGAGCTACTCTTTCTGGTCCCCTGGCAGGTAGGTATTAGGCCCTTTTGCAGGCAAGGAAACGAGAGGCTGTATAACCTGCCCAAGAACATCCCTGCAAGAGGGAGATCTGTGTCTGCAAAATCTGTCTCCTTTCCTCCTGCTAAGGCTGATTCCATCCCCTTCTGGGCAGGTCCTTAGCTTCTGTAAAATGCTCCCTTTTCTCTTTCAATATAAAATTATTTGTAGCAATCCCAGAGGTCTTGGGCTGTGTGGATAATCGCAGGATTTGTTATATTAGAAAAAGAAGACTGCAGCTTCTGGGGATTGGCCTAGACCCTTTCTGAAGGCCCTCCAGCCCCCAGCTTCTAGGGAGCCATGAAATAAGGGCATTTTGTTTAATGCTGCTGCTGTTTTCATTTCAGTTCACAAACAAGAAAGTAAAGCATGGACACTTCCGCCTTCCCGTCTCTGGAGAGGTGGGAGAGTTCTGTGTCATGGTGAAACCGTCTCTGAGCTCCCGAAACAACAAGGCCTTGTGGTCCGAGGAGGCATGCGTCATCCTTGCCAGGCAGTGTAAGTACGGTCAGCGCGTTGGTCGGGGAGGGGCGGTGGCCAGGAAGGGCCCCACGCCATCCAACAAGCTTCCGCCCGTGAGAGAGGAGATGAGGAATAAAATTCCCACTTTAGAGATGAGGAAACTGAGGCTCCATGTGTTTAGTGTCACACAGCGAGGACGTGGCGGCAGAGCCAGGCCTCCCGATTCCGTGGGTGCTTCCACTCGAGCACAGTCGTGCTTCCCAGGACCCCCACCCCCAGCCCAGGCCACCCTCAGTGAGCTGTGGTGGTTCCTGTTTGTTACACGGGTGCAAAGGGCCTTTTCCTGCCCTCCCCACCCCATTCCCCCAGAGGAAGCAGAACTGAGCTGTCTCCTTGCCTCAGCTGCTGCTGAAATCCACACACACTGAGCCAGACTCCCAGCCTGGCACTGAGGAGGGAAGGGGAGGGAGAGGACTGAGGGACGGAGAGGACATGATCCTGCCTGCAAGTTCTTACAGCGGCTGAGGGACCAGAACATGCATAGAGCGTTTCAGGGTGCCCTGAGAGTGCCAGGGTCCCTGTGGGCATGGGTCCAGCAGAGACTAAATAACTCCTTACATTTCCACAGTAAACGTCCGTTTACGAAGCCATTCCGAGGCTGTCATTTAAGCTTCACAGCAACGTAGGGGAGCCTTAAGAGCTTTTTATACATTCGTCGATACAAGAGAAAAGTTTTGTGTGAAGGTCTGGGTTCGAATCCCAGCTTCGTCACGTACGAGGTATATGACCGTGGGCAAATTATTTAAACTCTGTGTGCCTCAGGATCGTAATCTGCAAAAATGGGTATGGTAGTCGTACTACCAAGGTTGTTATAAGGATCAAAGGAAATCAGTCAAGTGCTTGGTACATTGTAAGTGCTGTGTGCTATGGTACTTCACAACCATCTTGCGAGGTAGGCACTATTATTCATCCCACTTTATAGATGAAGAAACTGAGGCTCGGGAGGTTAAGTAACTTGTCCACAGTGCCACAGTTGGTAAGTGGCAAAGCTGGGATTTGAACCCAGGTCTGGCTGCCCCTGGAACCTCCATTCTTACCTTGCCGCTCCATCCTGCCTCACTGCTCTGCTGCCTGTAGTGTGAGTCGGGTGCAGAGGGCTGGTTGCAGAGTCAGTGTGTCTAGCCATGCCCTAGATGTGGCTGAGCGTGGCCGAGGGACCTCTGGGGACCGTCCCTCCATGCCCCGAGGTGCCAGGCTACAAATGCCTTTCTCTGGGCCTGCAGACTTAACCGCCACCAACCTGGGAGTCTTCTTCACCTTTGTCTTGCTGCTCTGCGGAGCCATGGCCTACTGCCTGGCCCTCCAGCTGTACGTGCGGCGCCGTGGGAAGCTGCCGGCTGTCCTGGTGAGTCTCGTGGGGAGGCCACTGCCCCGTCCTTCCCAGGCAGCCCCTCCCCTCCGCTCTCCTCCACTCTCAGCACTGACATTAGTGTGAGGACAAAGGAATGCAGTGGATGCAAATAATGGTCTTGAGAATGTTGCCTTCTAGTAGCTACATAAGGCACACACCGAGTAATGACAACCCCCTCCCTGCCACACTTTATTTTTCAGTGTACTCGATTCTAATTATTTACGGGAGTTCTGTTTTATAAAGTCACTGGGAACCTTGAATTAGCAAATACTGACTCCTTGCTCTTGGGGGAAATACAGGGTTAGGTTCCTGCGAGCCTCCGGTCACATTTACATCAACCAGTCAGTACATAGCCTTGTTTCATGTGCATTTCTGTTTAAAGACGTCTTCCTGCACATGTGCTGTTGATTCCTTCACACTGAGCTCACAGCCTGCAGCACTGTGATCATACCTGAGCAAAGCTGTCTAACACGTGGATTTTCCCCGTCGGGCACAGCACAGCCTTCTTGTGCTTAGAAACACTAGGCGGCACTTCGCACTGGGCTTGGGGACCATCTTAAACAGCGAAATCACCAACAAAGAGCACAAAAATGGAAAAAAAAAAAAAAAAAACCATGGCACAAAATCTACCACAGAAAGGACACTTGTTTACTGTAGGAGAGCTGAAACAAGAAGGCTGAGCATCGCCTTATGCAACCTCAGCTTGAGTGTTCGTGTCAGACAACCCAAATTTTTCACCACATGTCCACAAATGACTATAAAAGTACCACTAGTATAATTTTGGGGATATAAATAAATGTCAGTGAGTAGGCAAATTTGCAAGTACAGAATCTATGAGAAATGAGAACTGACTGTAATTTACTAACTGGCCTTGGACCAGCCCTGTCCTTTAGTACCTGTGATAGGCACAATCATTATCCTCTTTTCACAAGTGAGGAAACTGAGGCACAGAAAGGTTGTTACATGCACAGGATCACTCAGCCAGGAATGGAGCCTAGTTTTTCCAACCCCGAGTGGTGATGAGTGCCCCAGGAAAGAGGAAGAACAAGGAGCAGGAAGGGCTGGCCCCTGGGCTGCTGTCAGAGAGGGAGAGCACTGGGTGGGGGATGCTCCAGAGGAGGGGTTCAGGGGGGCGGGGGTGAGGAGCCCATACCCTTGCAGGGTGTTTCCTCTTGCTACGGAATGCTGACAAATGCTGCGATTGTGATAAGCCAGACTCCAACTCTCAACTTGCAATAATTGAGCGTTGTTTTCCAAAGCTCAGCCTATCTCTGGCTTGAGGGGGCTGCTTCAAAGGTTGCCCGCCACGGCCCTGATAGCTGGCATTGCTGTGCGGTAGCCCCTGTTCAGTCAGGGAGGAAGGAGCCCCAGGGATGTTCAGAGCTGGAAGGGGACCTCCAGAGGGATCCCAGGATCTCTAGGAAAAAATAGGGAGACAAACTCTCTGAAATTATTTTGAGTAAGAACTCCAGGATGCATGACGGGAAGACGGGAGGTAGTCCCTGGCCTAATTAGGCCTAATTAGGGCCTTTGTCCAGCCAAAAAAGAGCTTGTTCTCACCTCCAGGATACCCTGGGTAGAGAAGTACAGTGAGAAGCCTGGGGCTAGGCAGCTGCTACAGCCGTAGGGGATTTTAAAGTTCTTCCTTGTGTCTAACTGAAGTGGGTACTCATTGCCCACTCTCTTCTCTGGGGAAATTCAGTTGATGGCTGTGGTTTAGAGGTGAATGCCCCATGAGTTCTGTCCTCTGGGATGGCAGCCTGGAGCATGGTACCTAGCTGGGGGAAGAGGGCTGCTGCTGCAGGGCGTGGGGGGCTCTTAGGTGGGGGCCAGGAAAGGCATCCAGAAAGCGAGTGTATAAGTGAGCTGGCAGTTATGTGATAGCCACTGAACACCTACTGCCTGCACAGTGTTGAGGGAAGAAGCAGATTTGTGTGGCGCTGGTCCCAAGGCACTTGATTACAGGCCAGTTCGGGGGCGGGGGGGGAAGAGAGCCAATATATAAACTATTAACTTTAATGCAAAGTGCCATGAAATAGACGTAGATGCAAAATGCCGAGGGAGATGGCAAGCAACTCCTAGTTTTTTGTTCCTTGTGTACTTTTGGATCACAGGATAGATTTATCTTGAGGCTGCTCCTGTGAGAGCAGTATAGCCCAATTGCCTTCATCTAATGATGTTAGACATTACTAACTTTATGGATAACGTATAGCATCCAGAGCACTTACACGTCCAGTAGCTCATCCCCGCTCGTTAGCTGGTTTATCTGATCTTTCAGCAGTGCAGCGAGGTAAATACTATTGGACAAGCAAGGGAATTGAAATCAGGATAGTTGAGAACAAATCCCAAGTGTGTTCTTTGCTGCTGAGTGACTCTGGGCAAGTCTGTTACTCTCTGTGAGCTTCAGTTTTCTTCTCTAGGAAATAGAGGTAGTAATACTTCCCTTCCAGAATTGTTGGAGGGTGAAATTCCACTCAGCAAATATTTACTGATGGCTGCTCTGTTGCAGGCACTGTTCAAAGCCCTTTACATGCACTGGCCACAAACGAGGAGGCAGTACTGCCATTTCATTTTTCAGATGAACAACTAAAGCACAGAGAGGATAAGTAGTTTGGCCAAGGTCACAGCTGATAAGAGGCAAAGAGGGGTTTTGAACCCATGGAGTCTGGCTCTATAGTAAACATCCTTAATCACCAAGCTATGTGATAGTAATAGGGACTCAATCAATAGGAGTTGCTTTTGAGTCATCATGTACCAAGGGAATGTGGGCAGATGTGCAAGAGTGAGTCAGTAAGTCAGTCAACAAACCTTATGAGTGCCTACTATGTGCCAGCTCACTTTAGGCACTGGAGACAGAATAGTGAACAAGAAGAAACAGCTCCTGCTCTCAAGGAGCTTATGTTCCGTTGGGGATGGGGAGTGAATGGGGTTGGAAGACAGAAAACAGATAAATAAATAAAATAATCACAGGAACTAAGTGCTAGGAAGAAATAAACTGGGTGACTGTGGAGAGAGCAGCTGGAGTACTGCTTTAGCCTGGGTGGTTGGGAATGCCTCTCTGAGAAGGTGACGTCTAAGCTGAGACCTGAACATTGAGGAGGACACAGCCATGCAAAGGGTTGAGAGAAGAGTGTTCCAAGCAGAAGGAGTAGCATGTGCAAAGGTCCTGAGACAGCACTGTGTGATGTGTTTCCAGGGCAGAAAGACCACCAGTGCAGCCAGACAGAGGAGCCAGGGGAAGAGGGGTCAGTGACTTCCCCGGGATGCTCAGCAGTTAGTGGGCAGCAGGCCCTTGGCTGCTAGTGCTATGTTCGTTCTGCTGCCCCACACTGCCAGTCACCCTGTTTGTCCAGGTCACTACTCAAGAGTAGAAAAATTAATTGGGTATCTCAGACACATCCAGCATTAAAAAAATAAAAGGAGGAAAGGGGAGGGGATGAGAGGGGAAGGGAAGGCAGGATGGAAAATATCGTGGCACCCATGGAATAATGACAAGTATTCTTTCATGAAACTGGTTTCATTTATTTATATGTGGGTTATGATGTGAAATGTATTTCTTACTTTGAGTCATAGTCAAAAAAAGTTAGAAACACACTTCTAGATGAGTCCAGCCTGCTCTTGGGTTTGAAAAGCACTGTGGATGGAGCCATATTCCCAACGTGCTCCCGTTCTGCCTGTCAGTCCATCTGGGCTCCAGGAAAATAAGCTTTTGTGAATCTGGCCTGAGACAAACTGAGAACCAAATTAGGAGGGAAATCTAATCTGAAACAAAGAGAGCATGTTGCCGCGTGAGCCAGGCTCTGCAGCGCCCCTCTGTTGAAGCAGTAGTTCCTCGAGCTCCCCCTGGACCTGTGGCCTCCCCCGGCTGCACTGGAGCGGGTTCCTACCCGTGACCCTCCGCCTCTCTCACTCTGCCTGCTCCTCCCCAGGTCTTCGAGAAGCCCAGCCCCTTCGGCCTCGTCAGCCAGTTTCCTTGCCCGGAGACCCAGGACCCCCTCTACCTCGACAAGGAGGCCTTCCCAAGTGTGTCTGCCGAGCTGAGGAATTCAGAACTGCACGGCAGCACGGACAGCGGCTTTGGCAGTGCCAAGCCATCCCTGCAGGCTGAAGAGCCCCAGTTCCTCCTCCCTGCCCCACACCTCCAGGCCGGTGGCAGCCTTGGAAGGGGGACGCCCTCGGAGCTGGATAGCAGTGGGGGCAGCAGCAGCAGCACGGACAGCGGGATCTGCTTGCAGGAGCCCAGCCTGAGTGACAGCCGGGGTCAGGATGACAGTGGCATCGGCCTAGCCCAGAGCTCCAAGGGGCAGCTTGGGGACACGCAGCAAGGCTCGGCCTTGGGCCATGTCAGCCCCCTGAGGACTGAGCCACCTGGGGAAGAAGACCCAGCTGTGGTGGCATTCCAGGGCTACCTGAAACAGACAAGATGCACAGAGGAGAAGGCAGTCAAGGCAAGCTGCCTGGAAGAAGAGTCCTCCTCTACAGATGGCCTTGGCCCCAAATTCAGGACGTGCCTGGATGCCGAGGCAGGCTGGCCTCCACCAGCCCTGGCCAAGGGCTATTTGAAACAAGACCCTCCAGGAATGACTCTTAATCCCTCAGAGTCCCCCACCGGACAGTGGAACCAACCAACTAAGGAATGGCCATTCTTGGGCTTGACCAGCTGTGGTGACCTGGGAACATCTGACTGGAGCTTTGCCCATGACCTTGCCCCTCTGGACTGCGGGGCAGCCCCAGGTGGTCTCCTGGGCTGCTTTGACTCAGACCTGATGACCCTGCCATTGATCTCCGGCCTGCACACAAATGAGTGATTCAGCCTAAGGGTTTCAGCCGTGCCTGCTCCTCCCCTGCCTGACAAGGATTGTTCACGGGGGAGGAGGAGAGGGCCCCAGGGGGTCAGAAGTGACCCATGAGGCCAGGCTGGCCTGGCTCAGGTGACGGAGGCAGGAGGAAGCAGTCACTAAACTGGTGCAGGTTCTCTGGGGGCCTTGGTCTGTCCTGCTGAGTGGGGCCTTGCAGGGCTGAAAAGGGCAGGCAGAGACCTTCCCCCCCCAGGACTCTTTCCTGCAGCCTAAGGCGGTGTTGGCTCAGGGGAGCCACAGGGTTTTCTGGGGTTGTCATGAGGCTGCAGGCTGCCATTGGCTTTGATCCAGGCTTCCCCACTTAGGCCTGCCGGGTGGGAGGATGGAGGCTTTGGGGTCTCTGTGCGAGGGTCACTTCTAGACAGAAAAAGGAGAGAGTGGAGGCTGAGTCTGGGGTGGTTAGAGCTGGCCACCAGGCTGGCCTGCCCCCTTGGAGGAGCTCCCCACCGGCCTTTCAGGCCTGGAGGCTGTCAGTGGAAGATGGGAAGGTGTGTCTACCCTGGTCAGTCAGGTGATGGGAGGGGAGGTGGGGGGTGAAGGAGCTGAGACCTGGAAGGTGCTTCTGGCCCCGAGCCTGCCCCCAGGTAGGGCAGCTCTGGTGCCCACCCCCAGACTTTCTTCCCTCTTTCCAGCCAGTAGAGCCACACACCCCTCGGCCCATCCTCTCCCCACCCTCACTGTGCTGTTTCCACCATCCTACTGACAGTAGCAGAGAAGCCGCAGTGGTTTGCTTTGTCACACTCAGCGCCTCAGGCAGCCTCTGGTTCAGGCCGGCGACCCACAGCTGCCATTGGCTGCCTGACATCCAGCTGCAGAGGGCAGGACCCCGAGGGAAATTCGAACTCAGGCTTAGGGGGCTTAGGGGGCATCCATGCTATGTGTTAGCCAGCCTGGCCCCTGGGACGACACTTCCAACCCTGCCTGACTTTCTGCCACCATATCTGTGCAGATCCAGCTTCTTTCTTGCGCTGAGGGCTGACAGCTGGCAGGAGTCCCTGGCGTCTCACCAGGAGAGCTTTTAGTCACCAGGGCTACTAGAAAGGGTCTGGGTACCCCATGGTAAGTTTGGAATCAGTCTTCAAACAAAACCAATTCACAGTTCAGGGGTGAGGAAGCTGGGAGGGGTGACAGGCCTGGGGTCCTGCCTTCTGAGGACAAGAAGCTCCAGCCCGGGGAAGCCAGCCGTGACCCCTTCCGCTCTGCCAAGAAGCTCCACGGTGCCCGTCTGGTAACAACTCTCTCCGGAAACTTAGGCTTGAGGGATGATTCCTCAAATGTGTCTTTATTTATTGTGTTCAATTATTTATTGAAGAGACAATACACTAGAGTGAAAGAATTTGGGTATTGGAGGAACCCTTGAGTTCTAGTTCTGCTGTTCAGAGCTTTGTGGCCTTAGGCAGGTCACCTTTCCTCTTGGAGCCTCGGTGTCCTCCTCTGTAAAAGACAAGGCACTGGCTGCCTTGTCTAACTTCCTAGGGCTGGGAGGCCCCGTGGGAAAATGGATGTGAGTGTGCCTTAAACGCAGAGCTGTGAGAATGGGTAAATGGCCAGGACCACAGGGATCTTGTGAAATGAGATAATGACAACACAGTCGCTAGTGGAAGACTTGGGGTGGTGGCTGAGGAGGACATTGAATAGGATGCGAGGTGCTGGCTTTAAAGAAGCAAGACCCGGGCCCACGTCCCCAGGCCACCGTTTATTGTCTGGGACCTTGGGCAAATTACCACCCCAGCTGGAAGTTTCTGTTTTCTCTTCCACAAAATGGGGGTGTGGGGTGATGACACCTCATGGGGAGGTATTGTGAGGTTTGAATGGGATCGTGAATAAAAGGTTGAACCGGAAAAAAGGCATTTGTTTTCCAGCTTTCTGATGCGCAGTCCCTGATGGCTCTTAGTATTTGCTAAGGTTTTCTTGGAAACGGGTGGAAATGAAAGAGGTAAAGAGTATGCAGAGGGTTTCTCTCAGCAGACGGAAAAGGAAACGGTGGAAACTACAGCACAACCGGGGACTGACAGCCTGGGAAGATCAACCTGTGCACCCCTCCCTGCAGGGCGGCGGGGGAAAGGGGAGCTCCCGGGTTCTCATAAGTGCGAAGCCTCCCGCATTCTATTCTGAAAGCAGCCTGCTGCTTCCACGAAAAGCCACACTGTGGGTTTTAATCTCTCACCAAACTCGGCCCAGCGGGTGCCCCCCCCAGCCTGTGACCTGAGTCACCCACAAGCTTTATTCTTTATCCCAGCCTGGATCTCCCGAGGTGGTGGCTGAGGAGACCTCATGTCCGTTCCCCTGTGCCCTGTGTCTTCTCCAACGAGGCCTCTCCCCCTTTCACTTTGAGAAAATCCCCACTTCCAGGGAAGTGCCGATTGTATCGCCTTCAGGGAACTTGCCTGACATCACCCCCTTTGAGAGGCGCTCAGACTTTTGCCCTGGAGACCCCCTTGTCACAATAGGTGATAGGTTTGGGGTGGGTCACTTTGTGGAGGAGTTGGAGATGGATTCTGCCCCCAAGGAAAAGGCCCCTGAGGCAGCTTTGCCGGGAGGCTGCGTCATCCAAAGGCACAGGAGCTGATTGGGCTGGAAGAGACTGATGGACAAGACCCGGCCTGAGGCCCCTGCTGCTCTCTGCCTTCCACTGAGAGGGAGGACAGGAGACTTCACCCCTGCTGCTCCCTCACCACCCACCCCAGCCAGGGTTGGGGGGGAATCGAGAGAGTTCTTCCGGACAGCTCTGATGGATGAGACGCATCCGGAATTCTTGGGAATTTGGATTAAAATCCCCGGTAGAAGGCCCCGGTTCTTAAACCGAGCCCCCTCCTTCGAGGGCTTTTCCAGGCTGAGGAATGTGTGAGTCTACGTTTCTGTGAGCTAACGGAACTTCCTCTTAGTGAGGAGAGAGGAACTGGGCCCGCACTGCCTGAAGAGGAAGTTCTGTTAAGCTGTGCTTTCCCAACTTTGTAAATAGCCAAGACTCTGCCTTGCCCTCCCCAAAATCTCTGCCCTTCTCCCTGGCTCCACGCACGCACGCACACTGCAGAGCACACCCCCTCCGGAAGGCGGCCCCGCCCACACGCCCTCTCCCAGCCCCCACACCGCAGGGCTGGGGCAAGTCCCCGGGGCCCCTGACGGCAGACAGGGGAGCTGAGGCTTGTGTCCAGCTGGGGTCTGGGTGCTGGTAACTGCGAGGCAGGCACTGGCAGGGCCGGCTGGTTTTATCAAGTCCCAGCCTACAGGACACTAGGTACTGGGAGGCTTGACTCATCCATTTCCTGTAAGGCTCGTGGGTTTTGGGGCTTTCATTTGAAGCAAACCTGCAATTTAAAATTAAAGGCATGTTTATTAATGACCCGCAGTACCTTTGCTCACTATTGGCTCCATCTTAACTTCACCGAGTGCCCATAAACATTGAAAAAGGGGGATGGACCCCAATAAACTCCTCTGACAAGGAGAGGTTAAGTAGGACAAAGTTAGGGATTTGAAGAGATGACCCTCGCCAAAGCACAAGGCATGGGTCAGAGGGGCTGAGGCTTTTACTGTCATCAGCATTTCATTTTCAGCAGACTTCTGATTGAGCACCAGACCCTGTGCTCAGCCCTGGGGACAGAGGGGCAAACAAATGGGACACAGCCTGGAGGGGGGTGTCACCTGGTTATGAAGACAGACATTGAGCAAATAAACACACGAACAAGTATATTATTACAAAGAGTGATCAGCGCCACGGAGGAAATCAATATTCCATGCAAAGGACAGGCAGAGGTGAGGAAACTGGGTGGGAGCCTTATAACATGGTCACATCAAATGGCGATGATGAACTCAAGCAGGGGCAATGGGAATGGAGAGGCAGGGTCAATTCCAAAAGACATTGGCAAGACTTGGTGACCGGCTGAAGTGAAAAAAGAAGAGGGCATCAGAGGTGCTAATCAGATTCAAACCTGGTTGATGAAGACAGTGAAGTGCAGTAGAGGAAGGGAGACGCTGGCGGTAGCGGGGAGGGAGGGTGGTGAGTTCCGCCTTAGACTTGAGCCATCCAAAGGAAAGGGCCTTCAGAGCTGGCGGTTTGGATATGAAGCCTTTGCGCCTCTCTGACCACTTCATGGATGAGCCCCCAGCCCTGGGGGTGGAGACAAGGACACAGGTTTGTCCGGAGCCCCCTGTAGGCAGTTGGAATACTCGCCTGATGACCTCCTGCCTTCAGGAAAAGCAGGCTGCTTTCCCTTTGGCTCTTAGGACACCAAGAGCCAAGCCTGTGCGGGCACCTCTCGGGCGGACCCCAGCCAGGAGTCCCTTCAGTGCCACCCTGTTCCTTGGACAATAGCAGCCCATCGCTGAGCGGGCACCTGGCGGTTCCCTTCCGGTAAACCAAACGAGCAGCAGAGCTGATGAGCCCTGCAGAAGGCATGGGCAGGGGAAGGACCAGCAGAGGCTGGGTGTCGGGTGCCACACCTGTTCACCTCTGCCTTCACAGGGCAGGAGGCGTGATGGGGGTTAAGGCCTCGTGATGGCCCTGGAGAGAACAGAAGCGTGTTCTTCAGGGTCCTGCTACCTCGTCACCCTAGCCATGGCCCCGCCCTCTACTTCCCAATAATCCCATCTACCTAACCCTCTGGACAGTTTCTCAAAGTACCATCTCTTCCTCACCTGCATCAGAATCACCTGGGGGTTCTTGTCTTCCTAGCTTACCTGGGGGTGTCTTCCTAGCTTCTCCCCAAGGCCCACAATTCCTGAGGGCAGTTCCCAGGAATCTGCCTCCTAAACGAATTGTGAGTGATTCTGATACACACTGAAACATGAGAGTCACTTCTTTAGAGAATAACTTGATGATTTGCTGCTGGTTCCTTC
>JAQZBX010012517.1:0-13687 GCA_029593785.1 Cabassous unicinctus
CTCATAGATTTTTTTTTTTTTTGGAAAAAATCATGGAAGAGTTGTTTTGAGAAAACAACATCCAATAGAGTGAATTTGATTCACTTGTATATTCTATAGGTCTAATACTCGATTTTTCTGATGTGAAGATGGTGTTGTTCTCCTTGTTTATAATTAGGATTGTATATATTTCTGAGGTGTGAAAAAATACATATACTTAGACAAAGTACAAATATATAATACATAGAGAGAAATATGATGATGATGATGATAGATAGATAGATAGATAGATAGATAGATTTATACTTCAATTGGATGCTAAGAAAGTGAATAGAATTTTATTATAGAGATATAGAAGTTTCTTAACTTACATATCTCATTTTATGAGTAAGTCTAGACTAAAAATGGGAACCAAAATAAACTAAAATGTCAAAGATTGTGAGAAATATCTAGAGAGATAATTCAAATGTCTCATTCATTACATTTTAACTTGAAATTTGTTTCTAAAAATGCATTTATTTCAAGCTCACAGATTCTATTTGTGGCTGCTCTATGTGCCCTGAGTGGAAAAAAAACAACATCTGGGCTCATTCTAAAAACTGAGGAATCCATAAACAGCTAGATCCAAGTCAGTGATAAGTCAATCTATTTCCCTAAATGTCAATCAGATTAACTCCATTTAGCCCACTGATTTTCACTGATATGATTTTGTAGTTATTCAGTGACACAACAATGTGAAAATGTCAATAGAAACCTTATCTGCATTGTTGTAGTCCAGTCACTAAGAACGACTGAATTTGCATTTACAACATTGTGAGTAATATTTTTATTTCACTAAGAACACTGAATTTGTATATTTCTGTTTGTAATGGTTTGGATTTTCTTTCATTTTATCATGACTTCCACGTTCCCAAATTGAAGTTAGAATTTGTGGCTTAATGCTATGCAGACTGATTAGCCACATAGTCACTATCTATTAGAGCCTTAAACAGAGGGAAAACAACTCAGGGACTTAGCTCTTTTGAAAACTAAAGACATATTTTTGGCCTTTATTGAAGCTGAGAGGCTTTTAATTCTGACTGGCATCCAGAAATTTGTATGAAAAAATATGTAATTATGTTTTTTTGGCAGGCATTGGGGAAAGAGAAAGAAGAAGAGGAGAAAGAATAAAATATCCTTTGTTTCTTTGTAACAAGTACATGCATTCATTCATGAAAATCCGTTTACATATTATTTAAAAAATAACACATTCTTGTATATATACAATATTTTCACCATTTAGCAGTGGAAAGCCAAATCCATCTTAACTGACTAAAATTATGCTAAAGGGAGAACTGGTACTGCTTAGGCAATCCTAACATTTGTCTTGTCAACAGAAAATAACAGAGAAACTGCCCGCTTCATTTAAATCCATTTGTAGAAAGTAAGTAAGGAAAAATATCTAATCTGGAACATTATTCTGTATGTGACGAAAGCCAAATGTTCATAAAATTCATTTAAGACCTATTGAGAGCTTTTCGAGAGACATTTCATCACTTACAGGTTCACATACAAGATGAATTGTTAGGAAGAGTGAGCATGAAATAAAGGGTTCTGTTGAGAAAGACATAACATCTAGGGCTATTGAGTAGATGATGCTTGACGAGCTGTTAAATTTTTTCTTGGCATTTTTAAGAAAAAATATCCATCTGTAGTTTTGTCTTTCAGACTGCATGTGCATTCATTTGAGAGAAAGGAATACTAGAGCATAGAACAAAGCTGACATAGAATAAGGTTTGGCACTTTCATATCTGATTACACAGTTGACTTTTGAAATAATATTTTTTCATGTACCCATAAATATTCATGCTAAAAGAAAGTGTAAAAAATTAGTATTGATGAAATTTGGGCAAAAAGGGAAAGAAAGCAAAAACTGCAACCTGGAGACTTTTAAGAAGTTTGGAATTCAACCACAAATCAACATTCCTAATAATGCTTTGCTTTCGCTGTGGTGTATGCAAGGTCTTTTCACTATTCAAATGGTATGAGTTTGGAGAAATTTAAACTTTTTCCATTCTTCTTTAAAACTTTTTTTAAAATGCCAGAAATGAGGAGAAAATGTAGTTCCATCAATCCAATAGTCTAGGATAAAAATGGGGATGAAATATATTGATATTATTTAAAATATCATCACTCTGGAATATTGTGATCTTTACAGGTGGATGACATGCCCATAGCCCAAGCAGAGTCAATGGAAAGAATAAGCAATGTGACAGAATTAATTTTGCTGGGTCTGACCCAGAATCCGGAATTGCAGAAAATCTTATTTGCTCTGTTTTTCATCACCTATTTGATCACATTGACAGGTAACATGCTCATCTCAGTCACCATCTTCATCAGCCCAGCCCTGGATTCTCCCATGTACTTTTTCTGTCCTATTTGTCTATTATTGATGGTTTCTACTCTTCTTCATTCCACCCAAAATGATCTTTGACTTGATATCTCAGAAAAACATCATCTCCTACAGTGGCTGAATGATTTAGCTATTTTTTGAGCATTTCTTTGCTGGAACTGAGATCATCTTGTTAATGGTAAAGGCCTATGACCACTATGTAGCCATCTGTAAGACTTTGCACTATATGACTATCATGAGCTGGCCTGTATGTAGTTTCCTGGTGGGGATGGCTGGGATTTCGGGTTTATTCATAGCTGGATCCAGATTTTATTCATGATCCAGTTACCATTCTGTAGCCCTAACGTCATTGACCATTTTATGTGTGATTTGATACCTCTCCTGGAGCTGGCCTGCATGGACACTCATACTTTGGGGCCCCTGATTGCTGCCAATAGTGCTTCACTCTGTTTACTCATTTTTTGGTATATTAGTGACTTCTTATGTCATCATCCTGCACTCCCTCAGAACTCACAAGCTCAGAAGGGCATCGCAAAGCCCTCTCTACCTGTGACTCTCACATCACTGCCATCAATTTATTCTTTGTACCCTTTTCATTCCTGTATCTGAGACATATGACTTCCTTCCCTGCTGACAAAGTTGTTTTTTCACCCTAATAAGTCCTATGTTGAACCCCTTAATCTATACCCTCAGAAATGCAGAAAAGAAAAATATCATGAAGAAGCTCTGGGATCAAATAATGAAAACCAATGATCAATAAATCTTGTGATTGCAGTATTTAGGCAAATAATTCTAGTAGTATTTTACAGAAGTTTAGTCTTCTTCCCAAGTGATTAAACTCCAGAAACTCTTGAGCTTATCTGGATCTAGTTTTCTAGGAATTCTCATATCTGGCAGGCTGACAACCATTATGCACAATAGATACTTCCAAGAGTCTATGACAATTTCAAAGGCCCATAAAATGTTTTAATTTATTTTCAAATAGAATTTAACTTGTAATGTTTTTATGAATGAATCAGGCCCAAGAAAACAAACTACATAGCACCCACAAACATCATAATGCAGCCGTGATTTTGTGTATAAAACAGATCAACATAAATATTTTGAACAATTTTTATACCCAAAATTTACAGCTGGAATAGAATTTTATTTTAATAGATTAAACAATTTTATATGAAATAAGTTTAGAATAATAGAGAAAGAAATTTCAAGTAATTTCATCCAAATATACTGTTTTCCTTTTTTCTCTCTAATTTTGAGAAGTTTTAAAATGTTCTCCCACCATAGCCAAGAATATTTTTACATATTATAATCTAAAGAAGAGAGTATTTGCATGCAAACGTACTTTTCAAAAATGATATCTTCACCCTACAATTGTCTGCAAAAAGAATTGGGAGAAGATTAGACTGGAGCAAAATAAACACAACTGATAAAGTCTGTAGAGTTAAGGCAGAAAATATCTCCATATTAAAGTCTGATTTAAACACTAAGGAAAAGTAGACTTGGAAAACAGTATAGTTCTTATAAGATATTACCAGTGATCTAAGAACAAGCTCGCATCATAGCACTGAACAACAATGATAACTCTGGATTATAGAAAAGAGTCCCTACCTGGAACATATTGAAATATCGAAAGATTCAGAAACAGATTCTTTGACTCAAAGATTAAGAACTTTGGATCAAATTGGATTGATTTCTCATCTTGTTTCTGGCATTAATTAGCCTTGTAAGCAAGTTGCTTCATTTCTCTCCACCTGTTACTTCATTTGTAAACGGAACATGACATACATAACATTCCTTACTTTCTTAAGTGGTGAGAAGTACATGGTTATTGTTGGGAAAATGACTAAGCTGAAAAATAATGGAAGTTGCTGGAACACTGTACACCCTTCAGAGAGGTCAGTAGAGCACTAAAATTTGCCTTATCCTCCTTTCCAAGGTCAGTCTTTCATTGTTCCCTATGGACACCTCTCATCACATCGTGTCCAGGAGCACTTTACTCAATCAATCATTACCTTTTTCTTGTAATTTCCATTTCTCCCTCATCACCCTAAGTGTAGATGTAGATAAGGGTGTAAGGCCTGGGGAATTCCAGGGGCCTATAGGGAGCCTCTTCAGAATACCTTTGTTTAGAGTAGCTCTAAAGAAGAATGCACAGCAGTTTCACTTTTAAGTTTAAAAAATAAACGATAATATAAAGAAGAGAAAAATGTAGTCTGTGAGCCATTTCTGCACTCTTCTCTCACCTGACTGTTCTGGACTGAGAGAGGTCTTGCTGCAGGGTGGGATTAAGAAATTAGAATGCCCTGTACTCAAGACCTTTCTGGTTTCATCAGCAAACTACTATTTGACCGTTCAAAATGAATGTGAAGACTGTATGTACTTGTAAACGCTATATAAGACAATGTTAAGTGAAGGAATAGTAGAGTCTCCAAGAATATCCACAGCAATTACAGTTTTGTGAACATCAGATAAATCCATTGATAAAGACTAGGTAGGACTAGGAGAAGAGGGGGATAATTGTGTTTGTAATGCTATGATTATCAAGTTTACTGATTGGTTAATTATTTTCAAATAATGACTTTCTTTTGTAAAAGGTAAGTGATCCTCAAGCAGATGCAAATTTTAAAAAGTCCAAAAAAGTAAAAAAAAAAAAAAAAATCCTGGGAGATCCCATCACATAGAAACACCATCACTGAAATGTGAATGCTCTCCTCGCCGTCACGTGCAGCACATCTTCCGTGTTTAATTTTAGAGTCGTGCTCTTTAATAAGGAGGATGCTGGGAGAGCTTGGGCAGGCGACAAGCCAGCCAGAACGCAGGGAGGATTTCAGAGGCACGCAGCTGCCAGGAAGATGGCATGCCAGGGGTCAAAGGGGAGGAGGCAATCCCTGAGTTTGAAGACCTATCTTTGCAGAATTACAGTTCCTAATTAGGGAAGGAGGTTTGCAAAAGGGGACCATTTAGCATTCCAGAGCAAGATTGTTTGCCATTCCTGCCATCTTTGCAGTGCTGCAGGACTTTCCCCAGTTTTTCTTTTTTTTTTCTTTTTTTTTCTTTCCTTTTTTTTTAATTTTTAAAAGCTGCTAGATTACATAAATGTTACACAAAAGATATAGGGATTCCCATATGACCCACTTCCCACACCTCCCACAACCTCCCATATAAACCTCCTTCATTAGTGCGGCACATTCATTGCAATTGATAAACACATCCTGGAGCGTTGCCATTAAGCACGGACCATAGTTCACGTTGCAGTCTGCACTCTCTCCCACATAGTTCTGCATGTTATGTGATGATACAAAATGGCTTATATCTGTCTTTGCAATGTCACTCGGGATGATGCCCAAGTCCCAGAAAAGCCCCCGTATTACAACTGTTTTTCCCTCTCCCTACCCCCAGAGCCTCAAGTGGCTACTGGCTCCACATCTGTCCCTTCTATTTAAACCTATACTTGGTGCTGGAGTTTATAGGTGTACGTCCAGAGACTCGAGTCTTTGGGCTGTCCATCTGCCAGTTGGGCCTGGAACCTCGGTGGAGCTGCAACACCTAATCTACAGCTCATTGGACTCACCCAGGACAACTGGCACGGAGATGATGGTGGACAATGGCCTCCCAGGGAACGGAGAGAGTCTTCTCATGCAGGCAGGATAGTCTCATCCATCTTCCTCACGGAATATAAGCCCCTTTTCCCCCGGTTTTAAATGGAAAATGTTAAGACAAAAGGATGCGGGAGTCCAGCTGCTTCTTGGTGGGGTTTGCAAAAGAGACCACACAAGATTGCAGAACCGTCCTAAAGGTGGGAGGCCCCTAAGAATTCTAGCCCAGTTCTCTTGGTGTATAACAGGGCAAACTGTCGCCTAGAGATGAAACAGGAGTATATTACAATTCAGACTCAAGAACTGGTGATACTCCCCCTTCCCTCATTGTGACATGACTGAGAATGAATATCTCCATGCCTTCTTTTTTATTTTTATTTTTTATTTTAAAGTAGGCTGTGTGATACAAAGGAGGAAGGTGGTCCTGACAAGGATGTCAGACAGACAACCAAACTCCCAAGGGAGCCTCACAGGGGCTGCCACAAAACTTCTCTGGGTTACCTCCAGTGGTGGCTCTCGAAGTTTGTGGAACAGGGACTAAAGGAAGTAATCTGGTTGGCTAACTTTTGGTTTTAGCATCACAGGCACTGCCAAGAGCCCCAGCTGGGGAGGGGAACTCCCAGACCTCAGTCCCCACTGGCACAGTCTTCCCAGGAAAGTCCCTGAGGGCCGAGTGACCCCAGTGTGAGTCTAGGAGGCAGGCCACTGGGAAGACCTCAGGACCCTCTGGGGCTGAGCCTGTGTGGTCTCACTGGCCCCTGGCCTGTCTCCTGTCACACATACATCTCCTTCCTCTTGGCAGTCCTCATTGATACACCTTCAGGCTGGTGCCTCATTTGTCAGAATTGCTTTCTCCTCCAATTAAAAAAGTATTCACTGTTTCTTGGTTTTAGCTTTAAAAGTAATCTCGTAAGCAATGTTAGGTATTATTCTGTTCTTCCACCTAAAAGAATTTTCATTTAAAAATAAAGTGCTCTTCTTATACGAAATATCTAGATTAAGCAAATTCACAGAGACAGAAAGTAGAAGAGGTGACTGGGGCCTGGGTGATGGAGGAATGGGGAGTTATTCCTTAATGGGTACAGAGTTTCTGTTTGGGGTGATGAAAAAGTTTTGGTAACAGATGGTGGTGATGAAATCATACCACTGTAAATATAATTAACACCATAATTAATTTTAACGCTTAAAATGATTAAATGGCAACTTTTATGTTATGTAAATTAATACAATAAAAAATTTTAAATTAAAAAAAAAGAAGAGAAAAACAAGCACCATGTTCTTACTACCAATAAGCAGCTATTCTGTAGAGTAGCCTATACGCTTCCAGTATTTACAAAGTTCACTTTTCCTTCCATGATTAAACAACATAATATATGAGTATAGTGTCCTTTTTCATTAGAACATAAAAATAAAATTTAAAAAGACTCCTCTTCTCTTTTTTGCATGCCTGTCAAGAACCTAGTGTGAATTAAGTAGTATTCTTCCAATCATTTAAAAATTATCACCTGACTTCACATCACACACACATTCACTCATACATGCACATACATGCAAAATAATATTTGTGTGGGTTTTTTCCTATTAATGTTATCATGCTAGAAGCAAAATTCAGTAACTTGTATACTCAACCTTTGTTTTCCAGCTACATCTCTATTAATAAACAGCAATTCAGTTAATTTAAAAATTGTAGAGTAATCCATCATATGTGCCAATTCTTATTTAAGCATTGCCTATTGATAGATATCTAATTGCTCCCATTTTTATTACAAGCAATCATATGGTGAATATCCTTGTATAAGACTCCATGTAAACATGGATGTGGGTTTCTGTAAGTAGATACCTAAAAGCAAGTAAAATGATATTTTTCCCTTCTAGCAGTGTGTGAGACTTTCTGCCACTTCTCATCTTTGACAGCACTTAGTATTATCAGCTGTTTTACCCTCTGCCCAACTATTATGTAAAAATAACATCTCATTGTTACTATAATTGACATTTTCCTGGTTACTACTGAAGTTGGGCATCTTTTAAAATGTTTAGATAAAATGTAAGTTTCTTGTTCATATATTTGGTTATTCATCTATTGTTTGATTAACTTTCTTCTTATTTCTAATAGTGTTTTACATATTCTGCTTATTTATCTGATGTATATTTTCAAATATCTTCTCTCATGCAGTGACTTCCCCTTTAACTTTGCTTATTGTCTCTTCTTGTCATTTATAAGCACTTTATTTAATAAACGATCATATTTGTCAATACATTTTGGTCATGTCTCATTTCAGAAACTTTAGATTAAGAATATATTCTTAGATATTATCTTCTAATAATTTTTAAAAGGAATTTTTTGTGTTAAGCTTTTCAGGCATCTAATTTTATTTTAAAACTCTGAAATGGCTTCCTATTTTCTTATGGAACTGAGACCAATGTCCTACCAGGCATACATGATTTTCCTTGATATTACCATTTTGTTTCCCATCCTTTTCCTACACAAAAGATAAGTTTATTATCAATTATGGGAGTCTATGCTTTGGAAGACTGAAGCAAAGAAAGCGATATGTTCAGATTTTTAAAATACTGATATGGTTAGCTTGAACATGGACATGTATTTCAGAATCCCTTGGAGTTTGAAATAGGAAGAGTTAGGAAAAATAAAAGGAAATGCCACTTTTCATTAGTGGTGAAAAAAGCAAACTATTCTACTCTGAGGGCTGCATATATGTTAAACCTAATACAGATAGAAAAGCAAATGATTATCGTAGAAAGGTCTCTTTACGGAACTTTAAGAAAGATTTGAGGTTGACATAAAAAATATCAGCTAAAATATGTTGGGGGTTTACTATGTGCAAGAAATTGGACTAAGAACTTTACATAGATTATTTCATTTGATTCTCACATTTTGAGATATTCATTACCTTTATCCTTCGTTTAAAGAGAAACATTGGAAGCTTCTAGAGATTTGGCTACTTACTCAATTATATGCCACTAACAGGTGTGGGAAATAAAATTCAAACTTGGGTTGCTTTGTCCCCAGAGGCAGAGCAATTAGCCTCTCTGCTACAATATAGCAGCTATGCTGGGGCAATACAATCTGTTGGAAAGGATTTGAGGCCAGGCCTAGATGTACTCAGTGCTGCCAAATATGGCTAAGCATAAAGTTATTGGTTAACATTGTATTGTTTCTTTATTAGAATAGTTGTGGATTTACAAAGCAATCAGGCATAAAATACAAGAATCCCATATATGATCCTACCAACAACACTAGCATTGGTGTGGGACATTTGTTATAGTTGAGAGTAGCACTTTTTAAAAATAATTGTACTATTAAAGACCATCGTTTAACATAGGTTCACTGTTTCTGGAGTGTAGGTCTATAGATTTTTAAAGAATGTTTATTGTGTTACCGTATATATAATCTAATATTTCCCCTTTTTATCATATTCCTATATATATTTCAGTGTTGTTAACTGCATTCACAACATTGTGCTACCATCACCACCATCCATTACCAAAACATTTCCATTATTCCAAATAGGAACCCTGTACATTTTAAGCCTTAACTTCCCATTCCCTGTGCCCATCTCATCTCCTGGTAAACTATATTCTAGATTCTGACTCTATGAGTTGGCTTATTCTGATTGTTTAAAATCAATGAGATCATCAAAATATTTGTCCTTTTGTGTCTGGCTTGTTACAATCAACAGGATGTCTTCAAGGTTCATCCATGTCATCACATGTATCAGGAATTCCTTGCTTTTTAGAGCTGAATAATTTTGTGTTGTATGTATATATCACATTTTTAAAAATTCATTCCATTGGTTGATGGACATTTGGGTTGATTCCATCTTTTAGCAATTGGTAGTAATGCCACTATGAACATCAATGTGCCAATATTTTTTTATAGTCCCTGCTTTCAATTCTTTTGAGTATATTCCTAGTAGAAGTGATATTAAGGAAACACCTGTGCCTATATTGGTTGGATTAAACTAACAACTATCACTGACCCCCAATCCACACTTTTCTCACAAACATAGGCCCTCTTAAATTAACTACATCTTCCAAATTGTTGACGATTTGATGTTATGTATGCAAAGAATGAAAAGAGAACCAGTAAGTGTCAGAGAAAGAAAGGCATCTAAATGTAAAAAAGTGTAGGAGAAAAGAATCCCAGATTGATCAGAAACCTGCCTCCTTATTTTCTCTCCAAGCTTTTCTGTAAGAAGGCAAATAGAGTTACTGAAATGACAAGACTGGTTGGGACCTCATCACAGTATGACCTCAGGACCAAGAGTGCACAATGTAATAATAAGAACAAACACCAAAATATTACTTAATCTTTGCCCAGCGATCTCCTAACTTCTTTACATAGATCAGTTTGTTTAATACTCATATCATGCCTATGAGATGATACAGATTGCTGGCATTTCCCCTCTTTGCAGGGTAAAAAAAAGGGACGCACTTTTACTGATCACCCAGGTAATTAGTTTATGAGCTGGAGCTTGAACCCAAACACTCTGACTTCAGAGACTATATGCTTCTCCACTACACCATACTACAATGTGCAGAGAGCCATGTCCTTCTCCACCATTTATTTTTCTGTGTAACTATCAAAGATCTCAATGCTTCAACTTCCTTTTCTTTAAAATGAAGATAAGAATAGTGCTACACCCTGAGACTGCAGAGAAAATAAAATGAAACTTGCATGCCAAATGTTTGCCCAGAGCCTTGCATGTGATAAGCATTCAATAAATGTCATCTCTGAGTACAAGCCTCTTAACACCATGGGCAACAATTTCTTGTTGCTTAAGGAACCAAACACTTAAATGGATAACTTCAGGACTAAGTAGGTAATGATATGAGTTTATTATAAATATGAAAAATGCCCATACTTATCCTTCTAGAGAACACATGAGTTTGCAGAAAATGTAATCAGTATATGTTGTTTATTTTTATTTTAAAAAATACTTAGATTATACAAATGTCACACAAAAAATATAGGGGTTTCCCGCATGCCCTGCTCCCCACACCTCACACATTTTCCCATATTTTCATCCTTCATTAGTGAGGTACATTCATTGCAATTGATGAACACATTTTGAAGCATTGCCACTAAGTGTGGATTAACATTTACATTGTAGTTTACCCTCTCTCCCACCCAACTCTGTAGGTTATGGCAAGATTTATAATGGCATGTATCTGTCATTGCAATGCCATTCAGGACAATTCCTAAGTCCCAAAAATTCCCTCATATTTCACTTAATTTTACTCTCCCTGTCCTCACAACCTCCAGTTCAAATCTTTATTTCTTTCTTTCTACTTCCTTTGTGGTTAGTTTGTTGATTGTTTCCTAATTCCTCCATCTGTGCATTTATGTCTGATTTTAGCTCTTCTTTCGTTTTCAATATAGGCATTTAGTCCTGTGAATTTCCCTCTCAGGACAGCTTTTGCTGCATCCCATATGTTTTGATACGGTGTTTTCTCATTTTCATTCATATCAAAGTAATTACTGATTTCCTTTGAGATTCCTCCTTGACTCACTGTATGCCCAAACGTGAGTTGCTTAACTTGCATATCACTGTGCCTAATCTGGTTCTCTGCCCCTTACTGATTTCTAGCTTATTTCCATTGTGGTCAGAGTTTACTTTGTATAATTTTGATCTTTCTGTATTCATTGAGAATTGTTCTGTGACCTAGCATGTGGTCTATTCTGGAGAATGATTCATGTGCAGTCAAGAAAAATGTTCACCCTCTTTTATTTGGGTGTAATGTTCTGAATATGTCTATTAGGTCCAGGTTCCCTAATGTATTATTCAAAATCTTTGTTTCTTTATTGATTCTCTGTTGAGATTTTCTATCTAATGATGATAATGGTGTATTGAAGTCCCCTACTATAATTGTAGTGTCATCTATTTCTCCACTCAGTGTCTCCAGTGTTTGCCTAATATATTTTAAGGAGCTCTGGTTAGGTGTATAAATGTTTATGATAGTTCTTTCTTCTTGATAGATAACGCCTTCTATTAATATATAGTTTCCTTCTTTTTCTCTAACAATAATTTTGCATTTAAAGTCTATTTTGTTTGATATTAGTATAGCTATTTATGTACTTTTTTGGTTATTGTTTGCTTATGAAATTGTTTTCCATCCATTCACACTGTCAAACTCCTTGCATCCTTGGGTTTAAGGTGGGTTTCTTGGAGACAGCATATAGATGGTTCATATTTCCTTATCCATTTTGTCAATTTGTGTCTCTTTACTAATGAGTTTAATCATTAACATTCAATGTTATTACTGTCACGGATTTACTTACATTAGCCATATATTCTTTAGGTTTATGTATGCCATATGCTTTTTTATTTCTCTTTCTATCCTTTTATTTGCTCTTTATCCAGCTCTCTTTCTCCTGTTTTTTTTTTCCTTTTGACCTGCAGAAATCCCTTTAGTATTTCTTGAAGTGTAGGTTTCTTTTTTACATACTCTCTTAATTTCTGTTTATCTGTGAATATTTGGAACTCTCCCTCATTTTTGAATGTCAGCTTTGCTGGATAGAGAATTCTCACCTGGGAGATTTTTCTTTTCTTCCTTTAGCACCTTAATTATGCCATACCACTGCCTTCTTGCCACCATGGTTTCAGATGATAATTCAACACTTAAACTTATTAGGCTTCCATGGTATATGATGGTTCTCTTTTCTCTTGCTGCTTTCAGTATTATTTCTTGGTCTTGGACATTGGACAATTTAGGATTTATACTGTTTGTGGTGCACTACGCTTCCTGGATATGTATGTCTATCTCCCTCAATAGGGCTGAGAAGTTTTCATCCATTATTTCCTCCGACACTCCTTCTGTCCCCTTTCCCTTCTCTTCTCCCTCTGGGATGCCTAAAATGTCTATGTTTGTGCATTTCTTGTCATTCAAATCCTTAAATTCCCTGCTGATTATTTTCTGTCTTTTTATCTATCTATTCTACTATCTGTTTGATTTTACATGTAGTGTTTCCACATCTCTGATTCTTTCATCTGCCTTTTCAAGTCTGTTGTTATGTGCTTCCAGTGTGTTTTTTATTTCTTGGCTTTTGCCATTCATCAATGTCATATCCGTTTTCTTTTTATGTATGTTTACAATTTCATCAATATGTTCTCCCAGAGCTTAATATCCTTAATCTCTTCCCTGACTTTATTAAGTTGATTCATATTTGTTTGGACATCTCTGATTAGTTCTTCCATGCTCTGCATCTCCTCTTGGTTTTTTGTTTGTTTGTCAGAATGGCCTATGTCTTCCTGTTTCTTAGTGTGGCTTTTAATTTTTTATTGTTGTCTAAGCATCTGTTTCTCTTGATGGATTTATTCAGTTGATTCATTTCTCTCTCTATTCTACATTCATTTTTTTTTTAAAATATAGTTTGTGTGTGGTAAGGTTTCACTTTGACACTTCATTCCTCTTATTCTATTTCCTTGTTGTTGTCTATGTTCCCTTGAAAGAAAAAAGGATAGGACCAGAGAAAAAGAAAGAGATAGTAAGAGAAAAATCATAATAGTAATAATAAAAGTAAAAGTAGGAGACGAAATGTACATGATCTAGGAAATTGAAATATTAACATAAATAAGAAGCATGGAGGAATAAGATTAGAAAAGTGGAATAGAAACAATGAAACAAGAAACAGAATAGAGAAAAATATATAGAATGAATTAAAATGTTGGAATTGTGAGAAGAGGGGAAAAGAAAA